>BMAT01001966.1:804101-815541 GCA_019649035.1 Elysia marginata | reverse complement strand
TGGGTCAAAGGCTTCCTTGTGGGTTTGGCCTTTCACCTTCATGGTGGGCATATCTGCTTGAGTCGCTGGCGTTCCGTCCAGGACTTGCTGTGATAGAATGTTTGTTGATGTTTCTGTTGCCGATTTATTTTAAAACGTTGGGTTGCTGGCCCAATGCACAACGGTCCTTCCCCTAAAGGCAACGGGCTTCAGACCGGTATCTAGCGGAGTTGTATAATTTAGCGCTACTAATAAATTTGAATATCTTAGGAGTCCGTAGATTAACCCCCACCTAGATCTATATATTTTTCATTTCCACTACACAGGATTTTTTACATTAGGTCGTTTAGATACTAAATGGACATGTTATAAAACTTCATTTTTTTTTTATCTTGGGTCTATGCCCCTCCACACACTTTTTACAATTAATTATCTCAGCATCTTTAAAAACTACGCCCTGGATCGGTTGGTGGTCCTGGAATTTGAGAAGTTTTCTTTGATCAGTCCTTGAAAAAGGAAAGTACTTGAATTTTTTTTCTTGACAGGGTGCAGTAACCCTGGATAACCACACCTTTACAAAAAGTTCTGGCCGCACATAGAATTAACAATAACATTGCACATTGTAACAATTGTTGGACAAAAGCAAAATTTGATAATTTTCTTCAAAAAATGTAAAACATTTTCAACTCACCTCAAAGAAATGCTTTAAATGGCTGCATTATAGTTATATATAAACTTTATGAATCTATATATAGACTACTTATATGAGTTATGCAAATTGGTATTTAAACAGGTTCAATGCTACGTTGGCACCACAGTTGACATCATACCTTGTGTTAGGCCATTTTCTAAGTCTGTAATTTGCATTTTAAGCTACAGTTAATCATCATTTAATGTCTAGATGATGATAGCATCAAAGATCTTTACATAATACTGATTTCACGTTACAAACATCCTTTGCAAGCCTATTTCATTGCACAGGAGTTGCCACAGCTAAAAATTATGAACAGCATTAAATCGAATTCCCTTGCATTTATATGTTTTCATTATTATACTAGGACATTTCTCTAAATCAACCATAGTCTTACTTTATTCCTTTTTTTAAACTTTTATTTTATATGCATTCTCAAGTATTCGTTTTTAGCTATGTTTTTTTTTGTAAATGAATAACATTGCATGGTTTTTTTGGTTTTGTTTTTTTTTTGTTCCGTTAAAAAGGTTAAATCTGTTTACAAAAGTAACTGCATCCCTTGCCAATCTGTAACTTTTTTTTTGACAAAACAAACAATGATTGAATTTTTTCCCCCATTTAAAATGTATTAAATGTGCAATGATTGAAAGTTTTGCAGTTATATAGTATCAATTTTAGAGGTCTTTGATGCTGATAGTCAGTCTATTATAGAATAGTTGTTCAGCATCAGAGTACATAGTAAGTTAAAATATTCTAAACTCCCCTAATTGCCTTAAACTGACAAAATTTTCTTTAAAATGGTACAAGTTATCATGTTACTGCTGATGTAATTTCTCGTAACTTTGAAAATTTCACAAAATATGAAAAAATACCAATAGACTTCTAACTGGCTTGTTAATAAATTCATTGAATGAATATTATAATAACAGTGCCCCTTAGAATCCACCTTATGATTATGCCTATGACCCAGTTTAGTAGTTCTCTATGTCATTAAATGATTAATCCAATTGATTTAGAAATCTAGATTTAATCTAGATCATAATAATTTATAAACGCAATGAACAATAATGATTAAGGCATGTTAATTGTATTGTTGTATACCAGTGTGAAAAATTGGGCAGAAGCACTTAGATTTTCCAATTTTTACTTACATAAGTCAAACTTACAAGAAAATAGATTTTCCAATTTTTACTTACATTTTATAAGTCAAACTTACAAGAAAATATGTCAGGCTGCCTGTTTCTCCCAAGCCTTAATGAGGATGTGAGACGTTAAGAAAAGAACTTTCTTTATTAATTTTAATTGTTTTAAATTGATGTATTAAGCCTCAGTTACATTTAATCATGATTTATACGGGCGTTTCTGTCGATGTCTGAGCTTCACAAGGATACCCAAAAGGGCTTGTTTCTTCTTTTTCTCTAGACAGACTTAAAAAAACCTGACAAATGTCTCTGAACATGCCAGTCTATTGTTGCCAAATTGTCACAAGTTGTAGGCGAAGAAAATGTAAACGAAATACAATACCAATCTTGATCAATCAGCTGAAGAAGCACAATCTTCATTAGTTATAGTGAATGCTGAAATAATAGCAATTCTCATCCTGAAAGGTTGATGACAGTTTTTTGTTGGGGTGCCACCTTAGATCAGCTATTACTGTATTAGCCTACATGATAGTAAATTATTTTTAAAAATCTGGTCTCCAGAAGTAAAGATACGAAAATTAAAGTGTCATTTTCGATTATGATAATGCAATAACTGACAAAATGAAGATGGTTGCTGAAAACATACCAATGTTCTAATTCTGGGGCCTGGCGGGCTCTTAAATAATATAGACATGACTTAGTTTTTTAGTGATTGCTAAAAAAAGGCACCAGAGGGAATATGGTCCTTGTTTTTAAAAAAGATTTTATAAGGGAGATATTCCCTCAGACCCTACTATCAAAGCTTGTTTGTTTTCTCCTTGGAGTGTATATATATATATGTATATATGCTTTTGTAGCTGATAAAAAAAAGTCAGACAATTTTGGTAAGAGTCCACTAGCATTCTGGTAAACCTGGCGTTATTGTTGAGCTGTTACACTTTACTTGTACCCAGGTATGAGCTAATGATGTTTTTCTGACACTGACAAATTTTATACTGCTGTTCACAAACAAATTTGTAAGTTTTTAATTGTATTGCTGCACAAAATGATAGTTAACGAGCTGTTTAAAGACAAGAGGCATAAATTTTTACTCAAGTTCAAATTTATGTGCATTGAGTATCAAAAATATTTGTAGATCTAGATTTCTTTGTTCTTCTAGATTCTAAATCTAGGCTCTAGACCCACTCTGATCTAGAATGAGCCCCAACTTCTTATTTCCTTTTATTTTTATTTTTATTTAAGTCAATTTTAGGAATACACTAAGCAAAAGGTATATTGTCAGTATATTGCCTCCAAAAGTCAAAACTCAGGATTAAGCCAATGCGCAGTCTTGTGATGCAGAAGGAATTTTGTTCTCTTAATATCAAGGTCTTTTAAATAAAACAAGCAACAATGTACAATTAGTTTATTTAACCCCTTCGAGACCGAGGTTTTCTCAATCACCATGACTCGGCAGTTTTTTGGTTAGAGAATGAGATTATTCCTGTTTTTAATATCGCAGAACTCCAATTATAGTGTTGGATTTTAAGTAACTATGCTTTAAATGCCCCTTTTACGAAATGCAAAACCGACTCTAGAAGCGTCATTGGGAACAGCGAAATCGGCTGATTTGAGGATGAACAACATACACAATGTCTGCATCTTGTCATGAAAAATGGAGAATACAGTGTACATTATAAGTCTCGAAGGGGTTAAACAAGGATACAGGGCAAAAGTATTTTGGAAAAATTAAAATACTTAATCTTGCATCATAAACAACAGAATTATGACTTTTTGTTTTCACAGCCTCAATTTAAGATTTTAGATTTCATTTCCAACTGAGGGAGTCCATGATTTGATAGTCAAATAAATATAAAAAATACACGCATGCGTACAAGGTAGTCCATCACTGAGCCTGGTTGTCTTGGACTAAATGAAAGCAAAACATAACTTTTTTAAAACGTTTTTTTTATTTTTAACGATTGCCCTGTCTTTATGAAAAACAAAATTTTTTTTCTAATTTTGTAGTGCTCTATGTCGTATTGGACCTGGAATATGTAAATATAAATCAAGTTAGTCTAAAAATGTGGAAAGTGCCTGTGGAAGACTGCAAGTAACAAATTAATCAGCAAAAATATGATACATCCTTTTTGATTGATTTTGTGACGTTGCAAAGCATTCAAATACAATCCAAGTTGCTTTAAAAATGAGATCTGATATCCCACCTCCCTTTCAGGCAAGGAAACCCTGCTCTTAGTTTTTATTTTTGTCAAATATTTAAAGCAAATGTAACAATTTCCACTGATACTGTTTATGAAATCTACTAGAGATTAAACTTACCATTACAATGTGATGTTTTCAGTCCTCTTTTCTATTATTATTGAATACAGGTAAAATGTCCAACCCAGTGCCAGAGGAGATAAAGCGCAATGTGAGAGCAGTTTTGCTCTCAAAAGTTGGTGGTGTTCATTTGAACAGCTTTATCAAAGACTACAAAAGTCTTGTGCTTGAGCAGTTTGACTACAGAGGTCTAGGATTCGAGACACTTCAAGCATTTTTAAAGACAATACCTGAAATAGCAAGGTAGCTTGTTTTTAAAAAGACATCCTCATGCTTTTGCTTACAGTGTGAACCAAGCTTTTATTTATTCTTCATGCTATATTAATCCCCATGCACATAATATCATTACGGTTTAAGGACCTCTTTGTCCAAACACATCTTGTTTTCAGTAAGAAACTTCTATATATATTGGTTTAAAATAATGGGCACATATATGAAATTTTGTTTGTACTTGTTGAACTTAACTTTTCTTACATTTCAAGAAGGATCGTTCTACAAAAGTCCTACTTAGCACACAAGTCACTAACCATCTGTGTGCTTATATTATCATTATAATTTGTTGCCTTCTGCTACCATGAAATGTCCAAACTGTTTGTTTCTTTTGTACTATCTGATAGGCTTAGATTATCTACTCTGCTTACCCTGAGCTCAATTTGTCTGTTGTTTGCTTACAGCTTCTCTCTAATGTTGGATTTTTGTCCTACAAGGGCAGAATCAGTCAAATTGATGTACCTTTCTCAGTTTCTGAACAACAAAGTATATTTATAGCATTGGAAATAAACAATTCCTTTTCCTTCATTATGAATTGGATTTCTCCTTGATAAGATGTAGGTAATGAGTGCTTTTTAAATGACAAGTTTTCTTTCTTTCCTGCAACCAGTCTACCTAAGTCAGATTACATTGCAATTCTAATTCAAAATAGCTGACCTTTAAAACAACATTATTTTTCAGGGCATCCTTAAACTTGAATATGTCAATATTTCTTACCTTGGTGATTTTTTAACCTCGTGACTGTGCTGTGTAACTATGTTGTAAGGACTTGATTAAAAGTATTTTTTTTTTGTCTACTTTAAAAATAAAAGCAAGCCTTGCTTTTAGAGTGGTATTATTGGAAAAGGTGTGAGTTTCCCGAAACTTAAAATTAAATAGCCCGTGATGACAGTTTAAATTTACAAAGGGAACCGCAACAAGGGAGTTTGTAACATGCACATACACTTGCACTCATAACTGTGCAGGGTAGTTTTAGCCTTGGCCTGGCCTACTGTTGCCCCAGCTCATATTTGGCTTTGGCTGTTTGTAACACCAGTAAACAAAAGGCTATTCAAATCTATATTTCTAGCATCTAAATTCTAATTCTCTTTCTTTTATAAAATACTCTTTCTTATATCTGAATGAGAGGATCGTCCTGATGGTGAATTAGTTGGAAATGGAAGTTAATTTGAGGTTCTAGATATGCTACTGCTAGATCTCTATACTAGAATTCTGTTTATACATGTTCCTGAAAATTCTAGATATATATATATATATATATATATATTGCTATTACAAGCCTAAATTTAATTTCTACAAGTCAGGTGAAAACTTCTAAATCTTAAACTTAATCTAGACACACCCTTTCTTATCGATACATTCGCATCTTACAAAAGATAGCTATCAGCATCTTAGCACATAGCTGGGAATTTTATGTAGCATAAATTGAAATGGGAATCACACTTTTGAATTGATTTGACTAACTTTTTTTTTCATAAACAAATTTTCTGACATTCCAAACACTAGAACGTAGAAGTAGAGCAAGTCAAGGGGCATTTTCTTCGTTTTTTTTTCTTTTGTTATTGTATTCTATTTATTTGCATTTCATTATTTGTTGTCGAACAGCGGCAACTTTACAACTTAATGGTCACTTAAATCATAAATCAAATTCAGCAAAACGTAAACCTTGTAATTTTATCTAAAAATCATTGTGATTTTTTTGCCTTTTTCTTTCATTTTATATTTCAAAACCTTGCTTTTTTCTTTGATTTAATTATCTATGGAACTTCATTTTGGTCAGTTCTAAGGACCAAGGTAAAGTTCAACTTTTCATCCATGAATTTTATGCAATATTAATAGAAAAAATACCTTGTGAAAATGGAATTGCAGTATGTAAAAGAAATCTTTCAAAACCAAGTTTGTCTCATGTCCATTGGATCAAATTGAAAATACTCCCTATAAACTTTTGCAAGTTGAGAATGTATCATAATAATTGGCTGTAGGAATTAAGAGCCATGTTTGTTTACATGGTTCAGCATATCAACAAAAAGGATCCTTCAATTAAAAAAAAAAACGTTTCCTGATCTCGTGACAGTTTCATTACAGAAATTTAATTGCCATTTTAATATATTTATTTTTTGTCTTGATAGAATTGCATGCTTATTATCATAATAGAAACTTATTTGGTTTTTTTCGTCTTACATTGTCTTTGCTAACTCTAATCATTTCTTTTGCATCATCTGAAGTACCCCTCAAGTACTTTAACTTCTTTTTTTTTTAATGTGATTTATTATTAGTATTTTTTTGCTAATTATAATCTAACCATGTTAGCAGGTTTGAGAATAGCAGTAGTTTGTGTTAAAAGCTCTTGACATACATGTGCAGACAAAGATTAAGTCGCTCTGACTCACTTAAGACTTGCACTAAAAGCAGATCAAACTGTTCCCCAGCTTCAAATTAAGCTATTTCTTTTTCAGCAGAAAAAGAAATAAGCCAGTTAAAATTTAGTTTCATGCTAGGTATTTGATTTTGCACTGGCCTAAAATAAAACAAAATTAAAAGAGGCTGAATCAAGAATAATTTTGAGCAGTCTTTATAGCTAGCTCTATTGTGGACACAATTCTACTGTGCTGTTAAGGTGCATTAAGCAAAACAGGTTTAAGTGCTGTTTAATCAAATAATATTCCAACAAAATGTCATGAGGCTGAAAAAAAAGAATGGCAATGGCTCTGTAATAATTTTTTTTCTAAAAAATTTAAAGAAGCCTAAAACAATAGTTTTTGCAGATCCTAGAAAAAAAAGTATTTTATTATTGAGTTTTCATGTGCATATCTATCTACAGCATGCACTTGACTTAAATTTAACTAAGAACAATCGCAGTATGTGACTATGCATATTGTTAGGTTGCAATTTAGCGAATGCTGGAACTTATAAATGTTGAAAGTCTTGATTATAGAATAATAAGTTGATAATTCATTTCAGTGTGTTTCATGTTATATCTGCAATGAATAAATATTCTAATAAATTTACTAATGTAGTTTTTAAAGCATTTCGAGTCAGCTTGAAATAAAACGATACTTTTTTTTTCATTTGAGTTTTCATGGATATGGTATATTATAGGACTTCACAACTTTATTTGAGGTCAGTTGTGTGATTCAGCTTTCCTTAAAATACCCGTTTTAAGAACCTAGTTGTATTTGATAACAAGTAAACTTTTTTAGAAGTCAGCGCGCAAATCGGGTAAAAATGGTGAAAGAAAAGGTTTTGCTTAAAAATTTATTTAACTTCTGTATTTTTTTATATTAGGTTGGAGAAA
This sequence comes from Elysia marginata, assembly GCA_019649035.1. Taxonomy (NCBI): domain Eukaryota; kingdom Metazoa; phylum Mollusca; class Gastropoda; family Plakobranchidae; genus Elysia; species Elysia marginata. The sequence goes on along the minus strand of BMAT01001966.1, from coordinate 807,845 downwards.
AGTGGTTCAGACATAAGAGTATTTGGAGTGGGAGACCCAAACACATATTTGCCAGTGGGAGCAAGAAAAGCACAAGGGAAATTACCAAAAGATTATCACAAGAAATTGCAAGCAGACTCAGAAGGTAAGCATAGGTGTTTTTACTGTATATCTTTTTGTCGCTAGTTAACACATTAAATCTATTATGTTTAATATCTGTTCATATACAGTGCATTTTTTTGCTATTTTAATCATTTTTTAAAATAAATGCACTGTGTCGAGGATGCCGGTTTTCCATAAAACGGTAAATATAACTTTAAGGAAATCCCTATTTTCCATTTTGTTCCTTACAGATCCATATTTTTGTTTTGCTCAGTACAAGTCTTTTTTTTTTTAATTCTGTAATTATTCCCCATTTTTCCTCCAACATTAGAGTTAAATAGATGAAGTACGGAAAGCTTGTTTGTCATTGAAAAAATAAAGACCATTCTTTTTTCTTTGTGTATATCAGATACTTAACATTAATAACTGATACAGACATATTCTAATTTCTAATCGAAAACAATTCTGAAACATGAAGGATATTGAAAATTTAGTAACAAAGCCGTATTAAAACAGATGCGCAACATTAAGTGGATGAGTACTATCATGTTCTTTCAATCTTGTGGGAACTTCATTTGTCATTCCTATCTAGCATTAAGAACTGTGTGGTACCGATAACTCTTTAGTGATTCTCCTGTAGATCAAGATCTAAACTGGATTGATGTATGAGCTATTGACTCGATCGTTTTTGTAAACTCTGTTCTGTATTCAAGGAAAACTGTGATCTAAATTCGATGTGAATTGGGTATAGGATGACAAAATTATTTATCTCCCCGCATTCTAATTTCTTCTCTACCTGACTGCTAACTAGTACTGTAGTGCTAGTCTTAAGCTTTGTCAAACCATTGAAGCGCACAGTTCAGACAAGACCTAGATTCTCCGTCCTAATTCTTTTCTGGAAATTGAATGCCAACAGGGGTTGCTGTAATCAAGGGATATGGCTAAATTAGATCTTGGAGAGTAATTCATGAAACTGACGTTGCTAGATTTACGTAAAAATAACAGACTAAATTGAGCGGGAGCTTAATCTAGGCCTATTCTCATATTCATGGACTTTCTCTAGTCTAAAATTTTGGCCTAAATTAACACTCTGGTACTGGACGAAGGAGTAGGATTTGGGCATAAGTCTCTTTCTCTCCTATAAAAAATAAATGATTTGACCTTGCCAAACTCATGCCAAATTAAGAAGATTTAATGTCTAATTAGTATATTTTATAAAGTTTATGCGGTTTTGTGGATTTTCATTAAATTCATAAAAAATTTTATTGGAAATAAGAGATTCTTCCTTGCCATGCTGTGTATAAAAATAAAAGTTTATGGACTTTCACTTATACTTTATCTACTTTACCATAGCTTTTTCTCTAGGATGTCAATTTAGCTTCCAGGAATTCCTGCACTTTTTAATCTGGTCCCAAAATATGTTTTAATGTAGATCTAGATCTAGTCTAGATATTAAAGCTAGGGCCTATTTTGGCAATCTTAGACAACATGAAAAATGCTACTGCAGTATGATGGCCATGGCTAAGTTGAAAAGACTTAATGTTAATTGTTATATTTTAAAGTTAACAATCAAAAGTAAATGACCTAAACTGAGTGAAAGTCGAACGCCATGTAGGTTGCATCACAAGTTATATCCAGTGGGTAGTCATTGGCCCAGGTGTAAGAAGATATTTATAAAAAATTATGTCATCGTAAAAGTCCTACAAGCTACATAAATCTGTGTTGTAGCAGAAAATACTCATCTGTCCTATCAGGTAAGTATGGTTAGTTGGAATTTAAAGGTAATAAGTTGCCTAGTTAACCTTTCCACAAAATTGTTATTATAAGATTAAGACGATTGGGCTTATTTAGCTTTGCTGCTAATTCTAACAAATAAAATGCAAACTCACTGCGAAAAAGTTCATTGTCTTTTTAAACATGGAGTTGGCATCTGTGATGTGTCTCTAAGCAGACTTCTTCTTTCATATGAAACAAGTTTTTTTTTTAAATTAAATTTGTGATTGGAAAGCACTATAACAGCAAATCATCATTAATATAAGTATTACAACAAAAAAGTGGGAAGAAATTACATTAATCATGTGTGTCATAATAGAATTATTACAACATGAAATTTTTATACTGTGTTATGTTTCCCTTTTTTTTGTCTGATTAGCCTCTTCAAATCCTGACATGGAACAACCAGTTCTAGAAATAGACCAGTTTGGATGGTTTTCACTTTGTTGTCCCATAGAGAAAGCACCATCGTCAGACAAAGATGTGAGTCCACTTACAAGTTAAGAGTCAACAATACTTTTTAATAAGTGTCTCAAACTTGCCGCTTTTGTCCTATTGTTATTATCATTTGCTATGTTCTCTTCTCATACATGAAAATAAAGTGTAGGACAGGTCTTTGGACACGAACAGCCAATTATCATTATTATGCTCCCCCAAAATTTCACGACTGGTACTACAATTTGACGTTGGTTTTTTAGTAATAGAAAATAAAAAGTTTTTGTAATTTTTATTGTTTAAATTTAGTTTGAAAAATTTTCTGTTTCTCATTTCTTTTAATCAGATGTTTATTGCATGTTTGTCTCCTAAAAGAAGCCTGGATATACGGTCATTAAATCTAAAATGGTTTTTGTGGAAATTGTTACATAGTTTTCATCAACAAAAAGAATATGTATGGCGGCCTATCTAATGCTTCCTGTTCCTTTCCATTAGTACTCTTAAATGCCTTATTGAGTTGCAATATAATATAGATTTGTTACTGTTATCATATTATGCAATTCTTTTCTAGGTAAGTTTTTGTAACAAACCAAGGGTTTCTGTAACAAAAAATGGCCTCTATTCTGCTCAAATATTAGCCCCCTATCTTCTAAAATTCAGGAATACACCACAAAACCAAAATGGGATTATCAAGGTACTTGGCAAAACTAAAATGGCTTTTGATCCTTGAGTACTTTTTTTGCTTCAAAATGTCTGTTATATATGATTTTTGCTTTTTAGGTTTTGATTGGATTACATCATCACTATATTTTAGCTTTGTTGGGTTAAGTTGGCTTTATTGTTCCAGAACTTATCAACACCATCAATTATACCATCCTCCTTGACTTGACTTGAATCACTTGATTGGCATGTCAAGGACGGTGTTGCTGAAGTTTATCAATTTCTATCAGATAAAACACAGTCAGTCTCTATCGGGGATCACACATTGGGAAAACTCCCACTTGATTTTGGTGTTCCTTAGAGATCTGTACTAGGACCAGTTCTCTTTTTAATGTACACATATCTGTTAGCATTTATCCTTGAAATTCATGGCATGTCTTATCACCTCTAAGCTGACAACACATGAATGCACTGTTCAAACTTGATAGATAATCTACATTACTCCTTTAAAAAGCATTTTGTTGTATTGAAGGTGTGAAAGAGTGGATTACCAAATCGTAATAGTCGGCAAAGATAAGCATTTTATATCAACAATCATCCTGAACATCAACAGCAGTATCATACATAGGTGCCACTTTTCCGCTAAATAGCGGAAATTCCGCTATGTTCCGACCTTTCCGATTTTTCCGCTATCTAGGCCGACTTAATACAATTGATTGAAACGGCTACCCTGGATAAAGGTCATATTTTGAACTTCAAGTACATAAAAAGCTCAACGGTAACCAACCTCTGTAT
>BMAT01001966.1:766501-789838 GCA_019649035.1 Elysia marginata | reverse complement strand
AAAATCGGAAGCGAATTACAAACATTTTTCCGATTCTATGGCGAAACCAATTATTTCTTTTTGTTTATCCGTTAGTCGATTTCCGTTTATATTTTGTATTTAACCTCATCGCCCGATTTCTTTTTCGTGATGAGTTCAAAACTGTCCACACAATGGCCAATGGGCGTAAAAGTAAAAGGGAAAGTGTGCTACCGATAATTTTTCTTGTTTATCTTTTGTACACTCGGTGTAGTTCTAGGCCTAGTCGTAAATAAAGTGATCTTACGATAATACGAACACATGGTTCTATGACTGTTCAAAACATCGAGATTCCTTCTAGATCTACATAATCCTTTCTTACATTACATCTAGATCTAGTCCCGAGCAATCTTGTGCACTTCGTCTTTTTAGCCAAGAGCGATCTTGTTTGACAGTGATATTTCATATTGTGATTGCTGCACCTCGTTGACCTTTCTAGATCTGTTTAATTTTCAAGCAAGTGCCAGGCTAGAGGCTTAATCTCTTAGATCTAGTCGTCTTACTTTTCAAATCTAGATCAGATCTATTCTATCTCTCTATAAATCTAGATTAGACATAGACAAACAGTGTAGCTAGTCATAACTGACTTAGCATTACTGCCTTACACTAGAAAATCTAGATCTAGACTCTAGTAACATTTACTAACAATCTAGATTATGATCATTGTGGCCATTCCAAGTCTAGATCTAGATCTAGCCCAAATTAAGTTCTTGGATGGAAATCTACAACATCACATTGTGTTTCTATTTCAAAGAATAAATGATGGAGAAAGACATCAATGGAGACTTTTATTCTAGTTATAGCAGGAAAAATTTAGCACGAGGATGGTTTTGCATGATGTTTGCTGTGTAAAAGGAGAGTTTCTTACCAAACTGGTGGCAAAATCGTTTCAGAATATTTCAGAATAGCGCGCGCTCAGAAACTTCATAAAAAAATTTCCTGCTTTTTTCTCATGAGCTGCTTGCATCCCTGACTGGCAGATTTTCACAACAATTTTTTTCCTTTCATTAAGTCCTACCAGAAGTCTTCAAAATTGGCGTCAGCATCAATCTCATCAGATATTCCAGACTTGCCACCTCTGGTGCAAGAACCTTCTGCAGTACAAAGTTCAAATTATTATATGGACTGCACAGTTTTTGTTGGCAACTTTCCTGCAAATACAACATATGTAAGATTGGTTATGACAAAAAAATATTTTAGAATTAAAATGTTAATACATTTTAAAATTTCAGTTATTTCCACAAAATTTTGATAATATGCGTTTTTTAAGGTTTGGAAGATCAGAAAAATGTTTTGGCTTAAGTAAAAATTGCAATATCTGACTCGTTGGAAGTGTTTGTTAGTCATTTTATATTTCCCTACATTTTTTAATCTCTTTCCTTTCCAGAAATGCAAGTTTTCTGATTTTTGCTGGAAGTCCATTTTTTCCAAATATTTTCTTTAATTTTTTTAAGCTAAAAAGCAGGAAAAGAAGAAAAGGAAGTCTCTAAAAAATTAAGAACACCCCTAAGGTTTAGATGTTTTTGCTTGTACAGTTGTGAATGTATGTGCAATAGAAAACCAAAGTGATGAAAAGTGTTTTATGAAAAAAACTGTAAGAAACAGGTCTGAAGTATCAGTGCCAGGCGCCACACTTAATAGTTTCCTGCTTTTTGTGTGAAAGCTGCTTGCATCCCTGCCTTTCAAACCTTAAGTATCTCAAATAAAAATTAAATCAAATCACAGAAAGTTTTTAATTTTCCCGAAAAAGACTCATATTATGGAAGTTCTGATATTTGGTGTATTTTGAACTTGATTAATGATAGACCATTACTATTAACTTTTATTCATTAAGCTTTACTGTTTTTTAAACCAAAAAATATAAATGTATTTGTTACAGGTGGCGCTACAAGAAAAATTTTCAAAGTATAACGTGAAAGACATTATCATTGGAAATACCAGTGTTTTGGAAGGATGGTTTGTAGCTTTTGGCAGTCTTTCTAGATGTATATTATTTACTTCAAAGTTTTAACTTTGTTTTGAATGCATTGTAATATACAGTGGAACCACCTGGAAAAATGTTGATAACAACAGGTTTTATAAGAGGGCGTTTTAGTTCAGAAGTTAAATTACTATACCAATATAAACGGACATCTTCAAATTCAAAATTACATAAGACAAGTGGGGTATTATTTAGGGGTTCCACTATAGTTTTATAACCAGTTCTAAAACGTCAGGTGTCACATATTTGAGTGCAGAAAAGCTTGCTTTGGAGCTGCTGCTTTTCTTGTTTTCTTGATTTTACGTCATCAGAAAATCAAACATCTTTTACAATGGGACTTGAAATCTTAATGCAAACTTAAAATTTTGATATTTAGGATATGCACTTTTTTTTCTCTTTATTTTTTGGGTTTTATTCTGGGTAAGAACGTCAGGTTATTGGTGGAAAGAGATCCCAGCAACAAGTCCTTAGATAAGTGTTATATATCTTGTGGTTAAAGGAATTCAGATTTTACTTTTTTTTTAGTTTTCATTCTAAAAATGAAAAGTAGCGAGTTTGTGTCAAACAGAACATCTAAATCAATCTGGTATCTTAGCTTTACAAATAGCAAACAGGCTTAAGTGCCGCAACTATGTAATCCACAAATGTGTTGAATTCCGTCAAATGACTTAAAGAGGTAAAGTTATCAACTGATGTTTTTCATACTTCGACTTCTAAAATCTCTTCAATGAAATATATATCAAAGTAGCTTTTTTAATTATTTCAGCAAACATCATTGATTCTATAAATAAGGGCATTCTATTAATTGAAAAAAGACCAAATGCATCTATGCAAGATATATTACTTATTTTGTTTGCTTCAGTTTTGATCATGCTTTTTTATAGTATTTTTACTCGTCTGTCCACAGCACAAGAGCTTTTCTATACTTATCCTCAATAAATGATGTTGTTCAATGTGTGGAAGAAATGAACAACTCTCCCATGGGTGGTTGTCATCTAAAGGTGAGTGCTTTTAATAGATCTTTAAAAAATGAAAAAAAAACTAAAAACAAAACCAACTTCAAAGATCGACTTATTTTGCTGTAAGCCCTTGAAATTCATTGAATGTTGAGAATATCAATCTTTTAATACATTATTTTTTCCCTAAATGAAGAGCTATGTTTGTAATCATATGGCTAATTAAGCACTCCTTTTAGCTCTTTTGAACAGCTCTCAATTACATGGCATCTATTCCATAGAGGCTCTGGAAAAATAATGTGGCTATCCTGACGTCGACATTTCATTGTTTTCTATGAGGGTTGTGAGCTGACGGCTCCTATGTGACTCTCTCTATTTGACTATCTGTCTATAATTTTTTCCACAAAACCTCAATTGAGAACTTTAGAATGTTAGTCAGTTTTTAACTAGATATGGCACAATTTGGAACTGTGTAGGTATTAAACCTTTAACTCCTATCTTTTTTTTTTTTTTTATTTACCATGCAGGTTGATGTACCCTACAAGAATGAGAAAATGAGGTTTGTACTGAAAAAGAGGCTGCGACTGAAAATGTTGTATTAAACCAAAATGTCAATCAAAGGCTATATTTTTTTTCTTCACTTGGTTTTTGGCTCTGAAATCGATGCAGGAAAGACCAGTGTTTTATTTTTGTTCACTGGAGATTAGAAAGTTAATCCTTATTCAATTTTACTTATTTCTGTGAAGCTTGTGAAAAGCCTAGTTTTTATCTGTGTATTACCAGCCTAATGCACTGGTGCTGGAAATCAAGAGATATGTCCTTTTGAATTCAGACTAAATTTTTTTATGGTTCTGTTCATGGTTGAAAACGATACCACCTTTTATAGAATTTTCTTTTATGTCATGTTTATTTTCACATGTTGAAAAATTGGAAACTCAGGATTGATAATGCAACCATTTTAGTTAAATGTGCACATAATCCAACTTTTTAAGTTTTTGTTTTGTTCTTCTTTTTAAACAACATTGGAAAAAATTGAACTCTAAGATCTTTTGATCCATACTGATATTTTTTTGCATCCGCCTACTGTACAACAGCAGATTAAGCTGGGACATATAATTTGACTTGCTGTTAAATTAATCTGCTTTTGAGAGTACAGTTTCTTTTTGAGAACTGTGTCTTTGTGCATTGTTTGTCACAACCTTTGTTAGGCTATTCATCTGAGGGAAATTAGATGGAAAATTGTGAGAAAAAAAATTTTTTGAAAGTAATTGGTTTTACATAATGTCTTATTTTTATGGCCCCCATTTCGGATTTTTTCATATGCAGATTTTTTCCCTATCAATTGGCCTGAAATTTGGTATGCAGTATCTCGGTTCATAAATTAATCTTTTCGCAGTACTAAAATGCATTTTAGTCGAATAAAAAATTCACCTCTTTTGATAACAAAAAAAAAAATTTTAAGGGCTATGGGTAAACCCTTCTCCGTGATCATTGTTTAGGCCTCCAGGAAGGCTGAGTAAACATTAGAGATTAACTGCATAAAAATCGAAAAAGTTTAATGAAAATTTGTTTCAATAAGTTTATTTTGAGAAAGCGGACAATAATATTTACAAAAGACAAAAACATACTTATGCAAGTACATTACTAAAACCCTACAAGCGTAAAGAATTTTCACATTATACCTCCTCTATTAATGTAACAGATGCACAAACCATTTGAAAATAAAGAGTCTTAAATCTTCATAACATCCCATCTCCATAAGTAGGCCCTCCTTCTTGGCGTCCATTTCCTTGTGTCAATGCCATACTGCCTTGTGCACTTTTTGTCACCTTCTGTTGGCCCTGTCTCTAGCCTCCTTCCTGCTGACAGCTGCTCTCTTGTTCATTCTGGCATTCCTCAACCTCGTGACATGCTGAGACAAGCCACACCCAGGAATTTTCTTTATGCCAGGAAGAAGAAGGGGGCTGCTTTTGAAATTGCTTATGCCGAGTGCTGCTGCCAGTTCCACCATACTACAAAAGTAAAATTTGTGCTTTGAGCACTATGACCATATGCAGTTGTGCAGACTTTCATTTGTAATTAGTGTAGCTTATGGCTCATACATGGCAGAAAGTATGGCTGGAGTAGGCCTTGGTGTGTGTACAAATCCGGCGTGAAACCCTGGAATGCTGCCTGATGCAATAGCAGCATTATAGAAACACCAAGACTCAGTTCCTGTTTGACTGAAGAGATGCTGAGTGGTTTTGTCTGTTGAAAAAGCATTGTAAATGGCAGTAGACTTCTATGTCACTAGCAGTGCTGCCGATAATTGCCCATATGTAGTATGTTGTCAGACGATTAATTGTTTTTTAGCGCTTGGGGAATGTACTCCTTCCTATTGAGCGTTGTCTTTTACTTTAAGGCGTCTGACACAAGGTTTCTCGGGGCTGTTCCCATGCATTTACAGATGTGATTTACGCAGTCCTTTTCAACGGGGCAGTCAGGTCCATATTGCATTTGTGGGCCTTTTTGTCTCCAGCTAACACTACTGTCACATAGGTAATGTTAAGCTTGCAAAGACTACCCAGCCACAGTAGCTTCTTGACATGTTTTTCCACCACTCCAGAAGTTACCAGGAAAAAATTGGTGAAAGCAAAAAATACAAAAAATCTGTACGCAATGTTCTTTATTGAAATTGCTATAATAAGCTCCAGACTCGAGGTGCTCCTTCTCCCATCCCGTACGCACTTTTGATTCTTTATGACATTGGTAAACTTAGAATCAAATATGTGGCGGTGTGCTCATAACATATGCATCAAGCACAAGATCAGTTAGCATTTACATGACAGCCCATGGCTACTTTTGAAGTGTGCCTCCTCGACAAGCACGTACTATCATAGCTGACGGCAATGTCTAGTGGAGAATCATTGTCATCTTCAAATGGGTTTAATTTATGCTCAGATCTAACTGTGTCAGCCGCTATAGAAAAGTTTTCCAGCATTTTATTCGTGGCACTGTAAATAGTTTTTGCTAAGACCGGGAATTATTTGGAGTAAATTCCTTGTAGGATCCATGAGCTGAGAAAAATTGTTGAGGCAGGGGGCACCCATTCCTTACGACAAACTTGCCAAAGCTGTAGCTTTGTTGACCGCAAGCCTCTGTCGACCCTTTCCAACAGTAATCTTATCTTCAGGAGTTGGGCTCCACCAGTCAAAAGAATTATTGCAGTCTGAACAAGTTACCAAAACATGTGCAGAAAACCACACCTCGTCTTAGCATTTAGCGTCGGTTTCCCACTTGCTAAATACACTCGACATGGAAATGAAGTTTTTTTCTAAGGCATATTTAGAGAGAAAAAGTGATGTTTCTGCAAAATATGAGTTTTATTGTGGATGGTAATCGCCTTGCAAAAACTCAAATTACTAACTGAAAACAAACTTTCTATGCTAATTTCATTTGTCTACATCAGAGAAGTGGTCTATGGAGGTAATCAACATTGATTTTAATTTTCTGACAAATTTTTGCCGATACAGGCCACAGGTGCCTGTAATCCTTTGAACCCTGGACCCCTGACCCTACCGTTCCCCTGTACCTGGGTTCCTGGGGAAAATTTGGGACAAAATTGACATGTCGTTTAATACCCCCAAATACTTTTTTTTTTCCTCCAATCTGAAGCTTCAAATTAGACTATTATTTGATTATTTGGTTACTATTATGAACTCACCTCTGGTTAATGCTAGTATTCCACCTTGTGGTGCCAATCATGCCAGCAAGACTCTTCAGTTGCCCATTACTCTTCAGTTCAAGACTTTAAAGACTTGATTTTGCTATATTTGATAGCGATGAGGAGCGCTAAAAATGCCTGCATTTCTTCAACTGCAGCTGGCTTAAATTTCAAGGTAAAAAAACCCATCTGGATTTATTTCCTTTAGCTGCTGTGCTCATGTGTTAGTCGTATTTGTTAGATTCATCCAAAAATAGATCTAAAAATTTGAGTTCTTTTGTCTGCTCATCAAAGTGTTGGGATGTGTTCTTAAGCCCACACTCTTCATTATTGTGAAAAATCAGGTTTAAGGTTCTTTGACCAATTTGTGCTTAGATCTAGGTCTAAATTTTCTTCAGCAGCCAAATCCTCTTGCTGAATCTAGATCTAGGGGTCTAGATTTTGAAAGTAAACAAACCTAACCAGCCTCAAAAGGCATGAATGGACATTCCTTTAACTAAAACCAATCTGGGGTTTAAAAGTTTTTGTGATTGGTTGACTTATACTTTTGCGCCTAGAAACCTTTCTATCGCATACTGAAAGGTGTCACCCAACGGCCACACCGGTAAATTGGTACTCAGGATTCAAAGGTTTAAAGTGAAATAGTAGTATCATTCTGTGTGTCTGTCTGTCTGTGTATTAGAGATTCACGTCTCACAGACAATATGCAAAGGTCTGATAATTTACACAACAATTTAAATCAATCCCAGACGCAAACTAGGCGTATTTTTAAATTCAATTGAGGTCTATGAAAGCTTTTTTCAAGATTTATAATCTGAATTGGAACAAACTCCTAGATCTAAATTTGAAACCTAGCCATTGCTAAAGCTTGACCTTCGTTCAATATACTAGTTGTTTTCTATGACGTGTATTTCAATTTATGTTGAAAGTCCTTTGTGCACCATGTCTTGGAAATTCCTGCTATGGCTTTAAAGTTCGCGTTTGTTTATGTTTGAATTTTGAAACAATGGAACGTAAAAACTTATGCTTTAATGTGAAAAGTTCAAGAACATTAAAAAAACACTTAATCGTCGTTGAATCTAGATTAGTTATAGGTCTACAATCTAGATGAAATGTTTAAAACTTGACTCAAAAAGATTGGAAAGCAGAAGAAAACCCATAATAAAATTATGGGACCTATTATCACCGGCTTCCTAAGTTCGTCGTTGAATCTAGATTAGATCTACACCTACAATACAGATTAAGTTTCTAAATTTTGACTTAGCTCTAGAAATTAATCTAGATAATGTAGGTTTTAAGTCCAGATCTAGAAGATTATTTAAATCTAGAGTCCAGATTAGGTCGAGGTTTAGATCTATCCTAGGTTTTGTGTGAGTGTTTGTTTGTACTTGTTTTAGGCTCTGGGGGCATAGCTTCTTCCATGTTATAGAAGTTGAAGACGGAGATGTTGCTCCGTGAGGATTATGAGAAAAAGAAAGAAATAGGGACCAGTAATATAATTATAAAAGATACATAGTATTAAGAAGAGAATAAAACAGTAGCCTAAAGGGGAAAGATAAAAATAAGATGAAGAGAAGGTGATTTTAATAGATGCAAATTGATCCATTGAAAGTTGGATATTCAATACTCAATTATGTAAGGACACGAAAAAAAATAGAGGCAACGTATGGCACAGTCCAGTTTTTTACTCGACCAGGTCAGGTACATCTTTACTTGTATGCATACATATAATATATCAAATTCTTTATCACTCAGGGTTGAGAATCTTCAGCCTTTATTCTACTCGAATGTACTGTAATCATTTGACAATTTTGTCAGCTGTCACAAATGAGCATGGCTTAGAACAATAACTAGTCCCTCATATTACAAGCATATGTGACTGCTTAGTGGATTTCTCAAACAGGGTTGTTAAGATAATCTTCTGAAGAGATTCTGGGTGTTTGGACACAACATCAGTTGGTACCACCCAGCAGTTGAAATTCTTGAAGTTGTGAATGTTAAATCCATTAGCTCTTACTGTCCTTTATTTGATGGGATTTGCAGAGCAATGGTAATCACACCTTAAGCACTTCAGCACCAAGTGCTTTTTAATCCATTTTCACCATTCTAAAAGCTTGCATATGATATCATGCAAGCCTTTTAGTATTTCTTTTCCTTGAGTACCTACTGTTGAGGATATAAACAAATCCATCCTTTTAGTTCTCCTCTGTGTATCAGAGTGAACAAGGATTTTTCTATTGGGTCATTGCTGTTTCTTTGAAAAGCAACACCTTTAAGTGAGTTTTTCAATTTTAAACAATTAATGAGACCGGTGAAATTATTCAAAAGTAAGATAGCAAATACAATAAAAATCTGATCAAGGGGTCAACACCTTGGGAAACATTTGATAAAAAGCATTTGATGACTTTAATGTAGAGTTGACTTAAACCATCGCAAAAATATAACTAAATTCAAAAATAGACCATCAAATAGAGTTGACTTAAAATGGGCATTATGAATTGGGATTGCCTGCAAAGGCACACTGTACCCTCAGACCATCTAATGATAACTAAGATGCCCTCAGGTTGTAATATTTGTCCGATTTGGACTGACCAATCTTTGTCCCCATTGTTACCTTTCATCACAACTACAATACTTTCATGAGTGTGACAAAAAAAGGTGTGTTGTTGTGACAAATACTTGGTTTGAAATTAATTTTCTCTTGTGGTTCAAGTTTGTTTAATGCAAGTTGAGCAATTGTTCTGCTGAAAGCTTACTGTGCTGTGAAGACCCAATACTCTGTTTGAGGGGAATTCTGTTTAAGTCCCATGTTTAGAGCTAGGCCTGGAAAGCATCTGGGTGACTTGAAGTAAATATTTCTCTATCAGGCTTCTTTTTATACCTAGAAGAGAAATGGTTTCTTATCTACTGTGCCACTTCTGGTTGTTGAAGAAAGTTTGTAGCATAAGTGTCTTCAAGTACAAGTTACAATGTTTTGTGATGTTAGCTGATCAAAATAGAGAAGGAAAAAAACTGCACTGAGATGTTAGTTCCCAGGGGAATGTTTTTTGGCTCTTGTGCATTTCTAAGTGTAAAATCGAGAATTTAAACATTGCCTTGTCTATTTCTTTCATAATCAGGTTTAATTTGTGCCGTCTTTATAAAGCCTGTATGTTTATCCTTGTTTGCATCATCACTTTCATTTTTTCAACTCTTCAGCAATGCTTGGTTACACTGTTTAGTTGTAGAAATTGTAGTCAAAAGTCCGGCTTATTCAAATTTCGTAGTCAGTAGCTCTGAATGAATTTTGTAGGTCTAGGAATGTGAATGATTTTGTTAGATGCAAATACCCTAAAAAACCTTTTAAAATGATCAATCTTTGCTACATGACGTTTTGTAAATATACACCGATTTTCACCATTGCAAATATTTGTTATATTTTAATAACCTATAGTGTTTCTATCGATCATCCGAACAGTTAATGTGCTTGGGCAGTATAGAGTGGCCTGCGACTGATTTAGTCAGTTGGCTGACACTGGAATGGTTAACTGACCTCTCTCTCCCTGTCTAATAACTATGAATATTTTGTCTGAATAAAGAAAGTCTCTTGTAATAGTTAACACATATTGTGCCAAGCAAAACATGACAGTTCAACAGATCTACTCTCTGAATTTTATTCGTTTTTATCAGGATTACCCTATGATAGCGCTTCAGGAAATAAGAATCTCCTTTATGAATACCATGGGCTAGTTGTAAAATAAATTGTGCTTATTTCAGGTACAAGTAGTAGTAATATCGTATGGCTTCACCTTCAGATTATGTTTGTTCATCCAGGCTACTAGGTCTTCATGAGCATTATCCATTTCGGTACATTAGACTACAGCACTGGTACTTTCACCTTAGTAATTTTAAGTCTTTTGAAATCTATTGATTATATTCTGTTTGTTTTTGACTGATGGAAATTTCATCGTTTTGTAGTTTTGTCATGCATTTCATTTGGAACCCTTTTATATAGTTAGCAATTCCTCTGCAATTGAAAACTTACCCTACTCGTTCGATAAAATTTCTGTGCACTCAAAGCACTCAATAACCCTGTACTAAATGCAGTAACATGTATTAATTTCCTTTGAATGTTTATAGTATCTGAACTTGAAGACTTCATAAATTGAAAATAGGATAATACACAAGAACTGTTCTCAGCACTTGCAGTCACCGTATCCAGTCTGTTGCACTTAGAGGCACATTTCACTCTTAATGGTTGTTTCCTTCTTTCCATCTTAAAAATACATAAACAAGTGATACAGCATGCTATAGATGATATAGCCACAGATTTGTCAACCAGTCACCTTTTGTCTTACTCTAAAGTTGAGAGCCTTGTAACAAATGACAGCTTATTTTAGTGGTTTGCTTTCATTATGGTGGCCTATGTTTTCTCATATAGAGATACCATTACTTTCTAAAAGCAAGCTGGCTTTGTCTTAAAATTTGTCCTCTTCAAGGAAAACAGGTCAATTATGCCTCAGGTGTCTTTACTGTTAAAAGAAAAAAGCAGATACGCTTAACTGAAACTTATGTCAGAAAGAGGACAATAACTTTCTCCAAAAAGTCCATACCCTCGCAGTCTTGGCTCTGTTTTTTTTCCCCAAACAGGCATGAGCGAAAAGTTCTGCTCTCTGTTTGGACATGCTGGGAACTGATCAGTTGTGGCATAAAATTTTTCACAATTTTTTAGACCAGAAAAGGACAGTGTTCAGTTGCCTTATGAGCCATGTTTTAATTGTCTAGGAGTGGTTCATTCAATTTATGGGAAAGAAAAACGTCAATGCTGTCTGTCATATCATTTCATACGTATAAATAAGTATAATGCTCAGTTATAAATTGATCAGCAAATGTTAACATGATTTATAAATTAATCAAATGCTAATGAATCATGATCTATGCTATAAGTAATAGCATAACATTACTCAAATAATTTGGGAAATCATTCTTTTTACAATAAAGGGGATGTCATGATATCATTTCATACGTATAATTAGTATAATGATTACATAAGTTTATTACTGCATTATGCACGGAACATTGTCAGTTTTGTCTGCTAGCGGGCCTTCTAACAGAAGTTTCATATTTTGTTCCCATTGTTTGTACTTCCTTGCCAAGTTGGCATCGTCGAAATTCATAGGAGTTATCTTTGTGTGCTCCATTACTTACTTCTAGAGCAGCAGTAGAAACTGCGCTTGGACTACAATGAAACTTTTTTTAAAGTTTACGGCTAGACTAGATCTAGAAACTTGAATTGGTATGGCTCCAGCCTAGACTAGATCTAAGACTAACTGTACTGGAATTGGTATGATCCGAGCCTATACTAGATCTAGGTCTAGATCTCAATGCGAATCATTGCACCGTCAGTATGCATTCTCTGTGGACTAAAGGATAGGAAGGGTGGATTGATAAAACTAGATCTGGAGTTCAACCTGTTCACTTGTGATGTAGGTTCGTATTTTCTGACACCATGTAATGTTTTGATGTTTATCGGACAACTGTGATTTGACAGACATTTGTAAATGCTTAATGACTTGACAAGACTTGTGAACGATTCAATGTGAAGCAGCCATGCTTGTTTATTTCAGAACAGAAAGTTGCAGAAACTGACGATGTTCTGTGCATAATGCAGTAATAAACGTACGTAATCATTATACTAATTGTACGTATGAAATGATATCATGACACTGTCATTGATGTCTGGGCTTTTTGGGATGATACAAGGTTTTGAATGCCTTTGGCAACTGTTCCTACTTAAAATTTAGAAGGTCAGTCCCTCCATTCTATCCGGCTGCAGACAAAGCTAAAACTGACCATAACTTTAGCTGGATCTGTTGGTGCCATCCTTTTTGCTAATATCTTCTTGTGTTTATTCTATTTGAAGATCAGGTGCTTTCTCCCTACCTCACCTTTGACACCTGTCCCGATTCTCCAGGTGCTTGAGTTTGTTAAGCATGCATTCAGCATCTGTAAAAAGAACTGAATTCATTGTGTAAATGAAAATAAAGGCCCTTCATGAATATTTTCTTTTATTTGTGTGTCGCTCGATACCCTGGTTATCAGGTAAATTCTTGCTATTTCAGCAGCAATCCTGAATCTGAGGGTGGTAATGTCAAAATCAAATCACTGAACTTAGAACATGCATGTTTTTTGGACATGTACAGTGTAAATTTAGAGTTTGGCATTACTTACCCTCAGTTTTTTTTTCAATGGGGTTAATGTCTCTTGAGTTTCAACTCAACTAACCAGAACCTCCTAAATGTTTTAAGGAGGGATGGACAAGACAGTTACCTAGAGTAAGATGCACAGCGGCCCTCCTACCCAATGAGGTATTAACTTGGGCGTACAAGTTTTTCCACTTGGTTAATTGGCTTAAAACGTTTGGAAAAGCCTATAACCTGAACTGTGTAGAGTATCTACACCCTCCTTCTCTTTTTCTACCTGCTGCTCTGACACATCATGTGGGCTTCCCTAACCAGATGTCATTCCAAGGGAGCCCATGAGCTTTTGGAGCAGTCATAATTTGAACAAGAACATTTTTGATACACTTGAATGACCCGAGAAGTAGTTTTAGACAAAATTGTTTTTGTCTAGTTGCAAGCAAGGCTTCCCTAAATTTTATGCCCTTGAATTGTGGTTGAGTTCCAATGAATGAGGTCTTAAGTGTACTGGTATACAGCCTATAAACTTCATTGCTTTTCTTTGTTTGTTATCCAGAAACGAATCCAGTACCAAGAACACCCATCCATTAGTTTTGTGTGTTTATTTCTTACAAATGCCGTCAACATCATATTTATAAACTACACATTTACCTAACACTGTTTTAAAACCAATTACATGAACACCAAAAACATGGGGAAAGTATTAAATTATCAACAAGCTTACTCTTTATAGCCTAAACTCTATTTTACTGGTTAGAAACCCGTGCCAAATACTGACATCACTAACTTTATAGAGGTGATAGAGATGCATTTGCGAAATTAAAATCACATTAGTTGAAGACTAAAAGGCCAGTTTACCAAAGCATAATCACTGTGTCTGTGGAGGAGATCTTGAATCACAATCGATAAATATACAAGTTATCACCTTCAGCTGGACATAATTAATTTCTTTTTTAGTATAATAGCAATGAATTGGAAACTAGAACGTGTATAGGATTGATGTTTAAGCATAATTAATAATATGCTTGGAATCTGCAACATGTATAGGATTGATATTGTTCAAGCATGAATGTCCTGGGAAACTAGTACATGTATAAAATTGATGTTGCTTAAGCATAATGAATATACTTGGAAACTAGCACATAAAGGATTGATATTGTTTAAGTATAATGAACTGCTTGGAAACTAGCACATGTATAGGAATAAGGATTGATGTTGGGAAAGCAAAGTATTTTGGGCATGAGGATTTAGGATTTAGGATTTATAAAATTGATGTTGCTTAAGCATAATGAATATACCTGGAAACTAGCACATAAAGGATTGATATTTTTTAAGTATAATGAACTGCTTGGAAACTAGCACATGTATAGGAATAAGGATTGATGTTGGGAAAGCAAAGTATTTTGGGCATGAGGATTTGAACTGGATATCTTGATATCTAGTCACACTATTTTTTTAAAAAAAATTATGTTCCTAACAGGTTTGGTTTTATTTAGATGATTTAAGGACAATGCCAAGTTTTGTTATTAAACTTACAAAAAATGTTAAGATTTACATTTATTTTTTTGTTGTAATTATTTCTTGCTCCTATATGATGCCATGGATAGGTTAAATGCAAATATTAATATGTCTAGGTTTGTTTTATTTTTTATCTTAACCCTCCAAAATCAATTACTCAGTTTTCCAATTTCAATTTTGTATTTTTTTTATTTCAATTTGTTTGACTATGGTATTCTGATTCATCAGGAAATATATAAATACATGTATGTACATAACCAATAAAATTTGTGGTTTCAAAGAATCATGTGACCTCTTCAGTATTTGAGATTCCGGTTAAAAAAAACCATGTGATCAGAACAAAATGAAAGTTTTCAATAAAAATGAATATTTAACACATTTGTGTCAAGTTTTTGCTGCCAGTCGAGTTTTTTGTTGTAAATCTCCAATTGTCTTGTATTTTTTTTCTATTTACAGTAGGGATGTGACTGTGTGCACATGTAGGCCTATGTTATAAGATTATATTGATATTATACATGATCATATGTCTCGCATTCTTCTATCCAAATGAGTCTTTAAGTCATAAGGCCAAGTTTTAAGATATAGACTTTCAAAGTTTCGTGGGTGCTCAGAAGTCTTTTTTTTTTCCTTTTTTAGATATTGACTATAAAACCATTTTTGAACGGTTTTAACACTTGATTTATGTTGAAATTTCATGTTTCATGTGTTTCATTTTAATATGGTATGTTACCTTTAAAATTTTCTAAATTTCAAACACAATTTTCTCCCCTTTCAGCTTTCTGAAGTTTTACAAATCTTAACCCTGCAAACTTCAAAATCTATAACTTCATACAAAATACGTGATAGAGCTGTTCTGTTTATTGTATTTGAAAATAGAGAAATGGGCTTTTCTTTGATACCAATATCTTACTGTTTTCCAATATGGACTCATTTTGACTGGTTTTAGGGCATATGTCTTGCAACCAGTCCAAATGAGTCTTCAGTCAAAATAGGAAGGTAGTCAGATATTGGTACCACAGAAAATGTTATTTTCTCTACTTTCAAATACAAGAGACAAAAAAGCTTTATCATGCTTCTGTATGAAGATATAGCCATTTGAAGTCAGCAGGATTAGGACCTGTGAAATTTCAGAAACAAGGAGAAAACAGTTTATATTACTATAAAGGTATTGAGGCCTTCGCAACCATATGAATTAAAATTAAACGCTTAAAAAGGAAATTGGAACGTCAATTAGGTGTGAAAACTTTTTAGAAATGGTTTTAGCGTCATTATCTACAACAACAAAATTTTTACTTTTGTAAACCTACTAAATTTTAAAAGCCTCTATCTCGAAACTAAGCCTTTTGACCTATGTCTCATTTGGACAGAATGCAAGACATGATTGTTTTACCTTTTTTACTTAGAAATTAAGAATAAACAGGGAAAGCAAGTGTAATCATATCAATTTAATCAAAATGCTGTATCGAATTTTAAGCTTTCACAAACAAAGCATAGCACCTCTCAACATTTTAATTGCTTTATGATATCACAGGTAAAGATGTATTCATACTCTTACCTTATAGTACATGTAATTGGTTTTCAAAGCTAGACACTACCAACTACTCTTTACTGCTCTTAGTTTTACTGTACGCTTTCCGTTTGCATAAGCATCTTCAATTACATTATGAAAGTAAATCTTGTTCAGAAAGTATAACTTGAGGACACATCACAACTGCTGTTCTGGTGAGCTTGACAATTAGATCTTGCTTGAGGCTAAAGATCTTGAAAAGTGTTATTTATTGAATTGAAATTTTTTGTACAAACTGGAGTTGATTCACTTGGGTGTGATACTGACACTCCCTCCCGATTCCCAACCATGACACACTTTCCACGGTCAACCCACCTGTAAAATGGATACCTGGCTAATGACAGTACATGTACTTGAAATTCGTGGAATGTTAGTATTTGACCGATAAAAAAACAACTTTTATCTTAATTCTTATCGAAAGTTTATACTTAACAGTAACATTATAAAGTAAAAATACTAAACAAAATTTGATCTTAAACAAGGTTTATCTTAACAGGATTCCACTGTACATCAAATCTATTAATTAAGATCTGAAAAAATACACAACGATTTTTTTTGCAGAGGCTAACACCTATTTAGTTATACTTATACCTCCTTAAATTGGTAATGGTATATATGTTTAATAGGCTTCTTGGTTTAGGTTTACATACCTAAACACAATCTCTTAACCTAATGTCTTTGCGTGCACTTGCGTTCGATTTCTTCACTTTATATTCTCCCACAGTACTTTTTTCAAACACACACTTGAATGCTATAAAAATGCAATGGTTGCAATCAGGAATAGTGTACGAATCTTGAAGATTTGGTTCGCTAATGAATTTAAAAAAGAAACTACATATGCGCTGAGAGTGAGAATCATGAAAGTGATAAAAGCCCAAAGGATATAACGGTAATGTTGTTTGGTTCCTGCAGCTACAATTGCAATATGGATAGAGTGGAGCGTTTTCCTGAAGGATGCATCGTTGCAATTAAATAATTTAACTATGGTAACGTAGAGATGCATTCATGTGTAATGACTGTTATATTAGCACAAGTACTTTGTGTTAGTAGTGTTACGTGTTGTACATGTAACTAGGTGCAGTTAGTTAAAGGGCTCAAGGAATAGTGGATGGAGAAGAAAAGAAAGACAAAAATTTAAGTAGATTTAGATCTAGTACTCTACATGACACATTTGAACTGCGTTTTTGCAGCAGTAAAAAGAATTGAAAAGTAGCGATCAAGAGGCAACACCTACGACTATGATGTGAATATTATATAAATGTGCATTATATATTTGCTTTACACATGTAGCACTGCCGTAAGACTAAGAACAAAAGCAGCACGAATGGTAGACCCACACAATGGAAATGAAGACTTACTCTTTACAATTTTTAGCACTAAATTCCACAAAAGTAAATATACACAATACATGTATAAAACTATAATAAAAAGTTGTGAAATGAAAATTCGTTTCGGGTACATAAATGAAATTGCCTCATCTATCCGCTATCCTGGAAATTAACAAAAAAAGTTTTAATTTTTCATTGACCCATAGTTAGGTTATGATATTGTAGGCCTACATGTATAACTTAATCTACATATATGCCAAATACAAAAGATTGTTTTTCGAATGTAGAGGCTTACGCATGTCATGTTTCTACTACCAATAGCGACTAATAATACACTTGAAGTTTGCAAAATAAACTTAACAACTCGAATTAATTTACAAAGGATACTTAAAAATCGTCAAAAAGTATTTCGCAATATTAAAACATATTGCCTGTCATCAAACTTTCAATCCTATTTAGGCGCATAGACCAATGGATACGTCATTCATGAAGTGAAGAAAAATTGGTCATGAATAAGATGTCTCCGTATTTCAGATAACGTTCTTTGCTAATTTGTCATAAACTTGTGCATGCTAGTACAGATGTAGTGATATGTAATACGAATAGAAAGTAGCCTGATTGCAAAAGGGACTAAGATGGGCTGGTAGCAAGCGGTTGAGTTGTCACTAGAGTTTATATGTACTGAAAGGCAAAGAGAAACTTTATGATGTAGGCCTATTCTATTTTCTAGCGCTGTCGTTCTCGTGTAGCCGTAGGCCTATATTCTTTGTCGTAGTTGCCGATGCCAGTGGATTTACTCTCCAAGTCACTTCTTCGTGTACTACCGAGTTGTAAAGGATTCTATTTCATTGTCTTATTGCTGCACTGCTAAACAATATAGTTGCACTTTTGATTATACGTACACTACAAGCATTTCAAATTAGAAAACAATTTACAATGTTCTACTAAAATCTGTACAGGCAAAACTTTTCAAGAAACCATAAGTGCTCAACCAACATCAAAAGGACTGTTGATTAGGTGACTTAAAAAGAAGCATAATACATGCATACCAGTCATAACACCGATGGAGGCAGTTTATCACGTCTGAAATCAAACCTATAGGCCATTGCTAACCTTTTTTTTTATTTTGCCAGTTCGCACTTTTGCAGTTAAAAAATATTCATTCATATAATCACACCTCTTTTTGTTATTCCAGATCAAAGCAGAACGGTCCCCCTGGCATATGGGATTGTTTTAACTACATGTCCAAATATGTAGTTTTTTTGTTGTTGTTGTTTTTTTGTTTGTTTTTTTTTGGGGGGGGGAGGTGGAATTTGGCAGCCTTTTCGGGTTTAAGGTCACATTTAAATAATACTTTAAAATCTTGAGAGAAAAACAACCAAGAACACGAGCAGTTATTTTTAAAGACAAGTAATTAAAATTAAATCGCACAAAGATACATGTAAAACAATAGGGAAAAAAGCGAGTGCAATACTGAGAAGGCATGTGTCGAAAAAGATAAATAAGCTTGCATAGTGTTTATGACTGAGTGTTTATGTACATAAGTAAAAATACGTGCATACGCAAAGGCTACCGTGTCTTATGATATTAAAAGTAAAAAAAAAAAACTCAATAATAAAGTTGCATTGGTTGAGGCGATTGATTGGCTCAGGCCTAGGCTACCATACTCAACAGGTCTGTAGTGTAAGTCTAAACGTAAACAAACTGGTGACTGAAATTTAACTAGTACTTTGTTGCTATGGGCCGGTCCAAATCGAAGTTTAATATAAAATTATAGGGATTATGAAATTTACTTATGTTGGAGTATTTGGTCTTTTACACAGCGGCATAGGCTCGGGCTAATGCGGCTATTAGGGTCAGCTTATGGCACACCAAGCGTGCTCTCATTCAGTGTCCATACACCAGACTCTTCATTTTTAATTCTATACAGCGATACCGAAGTTTAAACTAAATCAGTCTTGTTTTATACCATCGTACACAACTCCTTTTGCCTCTTGGGACTTCCTTTGATTAGAGCGTTTTTCGGGATGCTGAAGTGGCTGATGGAAAAAAAAAGATGAGAAATATTTACGCATAATTTTGTTGATTGTAGACAGATAATTTTAACAACCAACTTGCACAATGGCTTGAAAACATGTACATGGCGTATAAAGTAGATACTATTTTAACAAATCTCATGCAGTCGACCATATTCAGATAATGGTTTTTAATACCCGGTATTAGAGAATAAATGTTATTCGGTAAAAAGCAAAAGCATTGGAGGGGTATATTTATCATACAATGCTTCTCCATTTGATGATTAAAATGAAATGTTGTGATAAAGGCGTGATGCCTTGATTTATCTTCCTCTCAAAGCAAGGATAATAATAGAAATCAGTTTAAAGGGCAACAGATTTAAGTTTAGTTACGATTTTTCTTCGATTTAAAAATTATGACGTATGTACAAACAGAATTAAAAGAAAAATTTGAACTTTCTTCGCGCGTTATAAAGAAAAATATAATTGGGGAGGTGGGAAAGCGGGCAAACATAATGTAACGAGGGGGGAGAGGGCGGGCAACTAAACTCAATGTATATTCTTTTTTGGTACCGCTCACCTGTCGTATACAGGAAGTCCAAGGTCAGCCCGTGTCTTTTCTTTCCTCCAATGGTAGAAATTATGTATGGCGCATGCTATGCATATGGCGCCTCCAAGTACACAAAATATGGTTCCAGTAGTGAAATGAGCAGATGATTTTTTGGACATGAGAAACACGATGACACCTGGTGTTGAAGATAGACTGTGTTACTTAAATGACATTCTCCCTTCTCTCCCTCTCTCTGTCCCTGCTCTCTCTCCCTCTCTTCCCCTCTCTCTTCATGACTATTTTGATTATTCTAAGGATTTGCAGATTGACAGATTTATTAACGGTGATGGTTTCAAAAGTGTAAACATTGTAAATGCTTTTTCCTTTTACGTGCATATCCTTACGAACTGCCTACCTGGACGCAACTGCAAGTCCAAACTTTACTCGTCGAAAACAAAAAGGAATGAGAGGTACGTGTCAGATATGTCAAACAGAGTTTTTGGTTTATATAAAGGTTGATAAATAATACAAAAAATTATTCTCTTCACTATGAATCTTGAATTACAAAATAAACCTTTCATTTTTACACTCGTGCGCGTTCTAATACACCAGGCAGCAAAATTTGTGTTATCTGTTTATATTATACATGTACGTAAAAATAAACTTCTTGTATACTGGACAAATTCAGGTCGATAAATCACACTTACTTACAGCGCCAGAGAGAGAGAGAGAAGACAATGAGAGGGGGGGTGTAAATAAGTCAATGCGCTACAGTTGACTTCAACCATTGTAAATATATCTTTTAAAAAAAGAAAAAGATTGGAATGTCAAACAGATTTCCCATCAAACTATTAACTCTGCCGCCCAGTATTAGTTGTCGCTTGCTTGTGTACTCGGAGCATGGAACTATACCCAAGGCTATACATGCACCAGCCCACAAAGCCTAAATCTCGTACCACTACTTTTCTTGCAGATTTTGACTGGAAGATTTTGTTCTTGAAAATGCCCACATGTTCATATATAGGGCTACTATGTTACAAGCAAAAGGCTATATTTCTAGAACCTTTTAGAGTTACTGTTTTGACATGTAGACGTAACTTACAACACTACATCTGCGTTGCACACATAATTTTGCCTGCGAACATTATTATATACAGAGAACACTCATTAATGACGAGCAGCGCTAAGAAAAGATCGAAATCGGACCCCAGTAAAAAACAAAAAGTCAACTGTAAACTGTGTGTAAAGAAATCAAGAACATCATTATAAAGATAATAGCAGTGTTTTACTTTTAACGACTTACCTGTAATTAAAACCGGAATGGATGTGAACAGTCCAGTTACGGCCAATGTTCGCGTTCGCGAGCACACACAAATGTATTTGTACGCTCTGGCATCAAAACAAGGAAAGTCGATAATAGATAGAATGAAGGGGCAGACAGTACATGCATTTTGTCGATCATTGTTCAGTCGAATTATTTTGGTGTTGATAGTAAAAAGGAGGTTCATCAACGTAATATCTGGCGGTCGAAAGGATAGGGGTGCTGCTGATGATGAAGCCTGTCAGTTGGTGATGATGGTGTAAGAATTTGAGTGATGATAGTATTTTTAATGCCGATCAAAAGTTTTTTTTATTTATGATACAACAAAGTTCACAGATTATTAAACGCTATTGCCGTATGTGAAACTAGACAGTAAATGCAGATGATAAAAGCAAGTGAGATGATAAGGATTTTATGGTTAATAATGGTGTCACTCATTAAGTATCATTGATCATTCCTTTTTGTCAATTAAGTTAGAAAGAAAAGAAAAATAAAATTGTAAACATTAAAAGTTATAAGAATTTTTAAACAGGGAAAATTCATACAAAAAGGAGGGAACAAGAAGACCTCTAGCCAAAAAAAAAATGAAAAAGAAGTAATTTAGGTCACGTAATCTGAACACGGCATTGAAACATCTTGCAGCAAGACTTAGTGGAAAAGATCCTTTAAATGAGTTTTTCACGCATGCATGATTTTTTAAAACTTGGCTGCTAGAACTGCTCGTTTGTTATGAGTTGCGTTCTGCACTGGAAGGTAGCAGAGACATTGTAAACAACACAGGCAGTGCTTTGTTTATTTTTCACCCCACGCCACCAACAGGTTTATTTACAATGTTCAAGTGAACCCAATGAGCTTAGACTGAGACGTTCTCAGTACCGTCTCGGTTTAGACAACCAAGGTTGGTTGACCAGTGTACCTTTAACTCATGTTCACATGTCAAAATAATCAGCCCAATCAATTGTACGATCTGAACACGAGTGAAGTGACAAAGTGAAGAAATGTTAGGTAGATAAATATAAACAAAATCGGCCCAGAATCCAAGCTTAAACCATGCCTATTTTGCTAGAGAACCTCAACATTCATTACTACGAGGTAGAACGGTCCGATGTAAAAATACATACAGATTTTAAAGATGCTGCACCAATTTTTTAATAAACCAACATAAAAATGTGATTACATTTAGGACTGGATAGTCTTCAGTGATCCACCGCTCATTTCGAGCATCACGGCAGAAGAAAAAGCTCTCTCTTACCACTTCACGGTCACATTTGATGTCCATTCAACTGTAAACCTGCACAGCACAAACATCACCTTACACCCAGCAACATGAAAGTCATAAATCATGATCAATTGGCTAATCCATTCAACAAAGGGCTAGACAATTCTTCGAGACTCTAATACTGCCAACAAGTCAACTCAGAGCCCAGACATTTGCTTGGCAAACATGGCTTGAGCGAACACGATCAGTGACTTGCGATCATCGGCCCCATAGATTACTTCAGATATCCAGGCAGCACAGACAGCCCCGCATCAGGCAAAGAGGAAATTGATATCATCAGGACTGTGTGTTCATGGACAAATCTATAACTCTTACCATCAAATTGTGAAATAACTGATAATCGAGCATATTATGTACATGAGTGTACGAATTCAAGGAAACTGTATGGCATCGGAAAAATTACATGTAATTCCTCACCATTGCCCAAGACACTCTATGAGGAATGAGCACAGAAATTTGGCACATGCTTTAATGACAAAATATATAGAATTAGATCTTATTAAGATAATTTATCTCCATTCCTTCTAGCTTTTGATAAATTTTGTGGCACTGTGCTATCCCAATCCGATCTAGTGTCTGCTGATACTGTTAAAGATGCTATTTTGAAATCACCAAATTCATGCAGTCTTAACCCGTTTCCCACACATTGATAATCTTATTCACGTCATCACTGTCATTATGAATAAACAACTGGAGTCAGGGTCTACATTAGAATGTTATAATAAGCATGCTTTGGTAATCCCATTGCTAAAAAAAAAGACCTGGTGTGCCTGAAGGTTCCGTTCCCAACCTATTGTTCTATGATATACGAGGGTTGTTCAAAAAGTAATGCCTCCTGTTAAATAACTTTAAAACTATTCATTACATTTTAATGGAATTCGTACACAATAGACGTCAACATGTATACTCTCCAAACAAAAAA
>BMAT01001966.1:691258-719895 GCA_019649035.1 Elysia marginata | reverse complement strand
GCAGAAAGAAACTAAACTCGCAACATGACGTGGGCTCATTATAATTGTCAAAGAAAATGTTTTCAGGCCTATCACAATCACATAAAACGCCCAAACAAACAAAAGACCCCCATTAATAAAATTAAACTCTTACCTGTAGGTTTCATCGCAATATTTTCCTTGTTCTTGCAGTAAAACTTAAACTAGATTTTTTATATCATGGTTTATTACATTATGCTTATTAGTTCATAATTGCAATGAAATCTTAACAAGTTCTCTTAATGTGCTAAGTAGCACTTGAGTGTACCTTTAACTTTCTCTAAACTTGTCTGAAAATTTTTCCAAAATGAATTTAGCAAATGATTTCACGCATAGACAAATTAATATTCTGATTGCGCAACCATATAACTGGAGCTCATAATTAAAGGTGCAAAAATTGATAACAGCCAACTTAGTTTGAATCTTTTCCACCTTCACATTATTTTAACTTAGTTAGAGTTTTTTGTTACTACTATGGCATTAAATATTAGTTTTCAAGCAAAGAGGTACAAGAGAAACGCATTCAACTCGCTGAAACTAATTAAATGTGTGCATATCATTACGTAATAACATAATAATTCTTGTCTAAAAAAACATTAAAAACAAGCCATGTTTCTTACACTTTTATGCATTCTTGTGAGAAAGAACTATATGTACATGAAAGTGTTGTTAAAAACTTATATTTTGGTGCCGCAAACTCTTCTTTAAAAATAGTAATAGGCAAGTTTCAGCAATATATCCCCAATTTGCAGGCTTCAAACGGTCATAACTTTATTATCATGCATATTTCATGCACAAGAGCTGGAGACATGAATTCCCCTTGTAAAATCCTTTAATTTGATATATGGTTTTGCATATCTGTCTTTATTGCTTTCTGAGATATTTAGTAAAAACACCAAATTTTTCTGATTTTCCAACGCCTTAAAAGTTTGAAAATGTCCGCAAGCCCATCTTTGGCTCAACATAAAGTCCAAAATAAGCTGCCTATTTCCCTGAAAAAAATTGGGCCTGTTCAGTGTTTTATAGTCCTTTGATTAATGCTTAAATTGTAGCATTTTGTGAATAATATTTTGAACTAGTGGCATCTTAAAATGGGTTTCCAGCCAATTTTTACCTTTTTCACATAGACGTTACTGCATTTTTCTTCATTTTGACACTCTGTAAAATCAGATTCCTGCATTTTCAACCAAGCAATGGTATTTCATAGTAAAGTTTATATGCTTGACTCTTGATTCCAGAAATATGAGTCTCAAGTAAACATTTGGTAAAAAGTTTTTTGTTCTTGAAGTCAGGAAATATTGTAACGTACGCATTTTTTCACAAAAATCACCGACTTCAACGTGCCGTAACTCAAAAAGTATTCAACATATTGGCTTCAAATTTTGTATGTATCTTTCTTAAGTGACTAGCTTTCATTTAAAACAGTTCTTACTGCTGTGTCTCAATTTTGAAATTTTGGCTGCCGGTACCTATTATTAGTCATTGAATAATTTCAGTAAGTCAAGTTTATTTAAAGTCTTTGAAGGAGGTGAGCAGTGGCACAAAATGAAGTTAATATCTTAAATATGAATATACCAGTTTTCACATTTTTTTACTTCATTATTAGCCTTTTCAGTTTTATCACATGTGATTGACCAAACAAAGCTCATTACCTTAAAATACTGTTATAAGGCGTATTTGTTTTGGCTAATGCAGGTGAAAGAAAACTGTTTTGAAGCTTCTAGCTTGCTTACAATTGCATTTTATGCCTCTTCACAAAAGATATTAACCTTTTTATATTTGTTTGGAATATGAAAATCTTTCTTTGAAATTGCTTTTTTTTTTGCTACTCCAACCACTGATGTAAAGTTTAAGCACTGAAACATTTTTAGGTGCTATGTGAATAAACTCATAGTCATATTACTTTACTGAAGTTAACGATCAGTGCAACCAAACAAGAATATGGTGATAATGATTACAATTAAAAGGGAAAAATGGTTTTGTTACTTGAGCTCAAAAAAAGAAAAAATGATATCAACCATAATATCAAAAGCATATTTTTGCCTCTATGTCTTTGTAGCATTTCAGTGAAAACTAAACATCTGCCGTACTTTAAGAGTTTTTGACAGTTGGGAATTTTATTCTGGTTACTTTCTTTTTCTTTTTTTATAAACGCCTACTAATAATTCCTAATACAAATGAACTTTAAGTTGAATTATACTGAATTATTTGTTCACAGCTCAAGATCAAATTGCTTAAATTGTTTTGTCTGTCCATATCTTGCTGTTTTGTGCAGATAAAAGACGTTTTTTTTTAATAACTAAGAGATATCACAGGGAAAAGGGTTCCTGATAAGTGCTACCTTAACCAAGTGTTCAACCAGCAAACTATACAAAACCTTTCCTTTTACAACTTTTTTTCAGATTAGTCAGTAAAAGTTATAAGGCGTTCATGATTTTTTTGCTTTTTATAATAATATGCCAAGCCAAATGCTATTTGTTGTGTCAGAAACTAGAATGACATTTTGCTACTCTATGAAAAAAATAAAGCAAATCAGAAATAATTTTTAATGTGTCACTCATACATGTTGTGTCTCAAGTCCTAGTTCACTTGGACTTTATTGCAGGACCAAAAGGAAGATTCCTGGTTTTGTGTCCATAAGCTTTTTTTTGTCATGAATCTTTTTGGTAGACTTTTATTTTAAATAATAAGAGATGTATAAGAAAGGTGTTAAAAACTTTATTGCTTCTTCTCCTTATATCGAAAGATCTTGTATTGGTACTTAAAAAGGGAATGAACTTATGTTTTGCACCAACTTCACATGAGTCTGGTGTCATAAACAACTGCATTCAAATGCGGTGATATTTTTAACAAGGCAATCTTATTTTTCCAAAGCTGAAAGTCAGTTGTAATTGTCTTGATTCACTACAAATGTATATTTGCCTCGCCTCCAGGGTGAATGAGTCGGATGTCACAATTTTTACATTCAAAGGTGTTGCTGTTTTGAACAAGGCAACTTCATAAAATTGTAAACATTTTGTGGAAGGCTATTCAAACTTTAATTGAGAAAAAAAATGTAAATCTAGAGAAAAAGGAAAAAAATGTAGCTTTAAATGTTGTTTCCTCTTTAAAAAAAAATTGAGACTTCCGACTTATTTTCTACACCAAAATTCACTTCAATTGCGTCATTACCACTGGCCTGGCAAAGGCAAGGCATAATTTTTATCCAGTGGTCCCACACATCTCATTGAGCCATACACCTTCTTTTAACAATTATTTGCCTTACGCAAGTGTAAATTAAAAAAAAATTAATTATACTTCGAGTGTTATAAAGAGACAATTTCGTTAGATTTTTATTGCATTGATGTTTATTTCGCTGAAAAAGGTATACAAAGTTCTGTTACAATTTGAACTAATTTTGTGCATCATCACAGCAACAAAAGCTCCAATAAACTCAATGATGTAGGCAATACCAGGGAAAAATGGTTTAAAGAAAATAGTGAAAAATTTTAGGTGTTTCTTCTTGTCAATGAAGATACTTGTAACATAATATTCAATTTCAAATTTATTATGTTTTGAAGACTATTTTGAAAATTAAAGAAAAAAAAAAAGCAGTGCTTTTTTTGCAAGTTTAACTGAAATCATACTTGTTTCCTCTCTAAAATTTAATTGGTTTCATTAAAATATAAAGACATAAAATTTCAAACTTATAAGTTGTATGAATAATCAGCAGTTCACAGGGTTTGTACAAAAATTGTACTTTTAAAAATAGAGAGTTACATAATTTGGCAAATCATTGCTTTAGAACATGGGATATCACAGTTTATCAAATGTACATTATATTTATATAAGGCCAACAAAAGCAGTTTATTTTTCATAAAGCTTGTATGACATATGATCTAAGCTCAAAGTAAAATCATCTTGAACTTATATAAAAATCACACTGCAATAAACAAAATATTGTAGGGGACGGATGCCAGCTTAAAGACACTTGATTTTATCGCTTCTGTATGAAACAACAAGTTTCTAATACTGTGATGTGTTCAGGTTTTGACATTACATTGTATTTGTTAAAAGCAGCAGACAGTGTACAGCAAAATAGTCTCAGTATGAGTTTGTAAATGAGAAAGCATTGGTTCATAGCAATCAGAAATCTCACCAATGGGATTACAATTAACAATTGAACATCACTTTTTTAAAGCTTTCCTTGTGTGTCCTGCTGAGATAAGCTTAGCGTGATGTTGCATGAGTATAGACTTAGAATAATAACGTTTGACAAGATTTATCACAGAAAAATATTATTCCCAAAAATGTGAATCAAAACATAAGTAGCAGACAGCAAAGCAGAATGATATTGTAAATTCAATTAATAGAGTAACATAAATTTAACCTAGAGAAATGGCAGAGCCAGTACTCTTTCATGCTTTAGACATTACAATTTACATGTGAACATATTCTAGTTGTGATAATATTTATCTCTCATTCATAATAATTAAACTAAAGAAATCAGTCTTGTCCTATTGCAAGATCTATCTTTTGTCTCAATCCTGTTTGATGGCAGCAAGAGTCAAAGCTGTTCGTCTTTGAGCCCAGATGAGGGGTGGGTCAACAGTAGGAAGTGGCAAGGTCCACACAACATTGGCAGCACACTGCAGGTCTGAGTGGCGCGCGCTGTACAGTGGACAATGGTACTTGAGCTTCTTCGGCAGTACCTTTGCACTCTTTGTTGATGCTTAAATGCAAAACAGAAAATGATATATCTTATTAACTAGGACAAGAACACTTATCTTATGGGGCAAAAAAGGTTTTGTAATTTGAAAAATGATATTTCTATGACTGGTGTGGCCTTGAAAAGCACAAAATTAACTCCAACTAAGAGTCTTTTTTTTTTTCATTTTACCATTTCTCAGTCCAGGAAAAGCGTATGGACTTGATCAGCTGAGGCCACTCAATCTTATATATTTGGGATAAAAAAATTTAACAATTACTATGATTGCAGCAATTAAAAGAATGCTAACTATGAGTGTTTCAAATTTTAAAAAATCTTTTGCCAATAAATATTTAAGGTATATACGATTTGAGGAAGTTGGAAATATATGCTAGATGTAGGCCTATTTTAAGTACAATGCTTTAAAAAGTATTTTGTCTATCCATTGACCAGGCTGAGAGGTATCAAACAGTTTCCCAGGAATAATTTATGATGCTCTCCAGTTTAAAACTAAAATCAATAACAGGCTATGGTATGATTTCTTAAAATATGTACAGAAAATTGCATCTTAAGACATTCCTACCTGTTGCTGCAGGTGTAGCATCATCTGCTCCTAGATTGAATCGAGTACTTTTCTTTACTGTGGTGCCTTTAATAGTTTCTGAAGTGCTGAATGGCTTCACCCACAGCACAGGAAGAGGCTCATGACCATGACAACATGTGCTTTTGTCTGCTAACACAGAGTGAAGATTATCCCAAGATGCATTCTTCAGCTGCAACCCGTCCACATATATGCCGTTTTCTGGGGCTTCCTTAGGTTCAAAATTCTCTGGCATTATCTTTGTAATCATCAAAAGAAAAAAAAATCAGCTTAGTTTAAACAGTTTTATGTTGAGAGCATTATGTTGCTTTATAATGTTTAAATAAAAGGTTAGGTTGTACAAACAGTGTTCTTTAGTTAGCATGGTAAAGCAAATACATCAAACAGCAAAGTGACTTCCTTATACTAGAGTTTATTTGTAAAAAGATTTTTTTTCTTGGTAATCAAATTCTAAAACCTGAGGCCAAGGCACATGAGAAACATGTCTTAACTCAACCCCACCTATAGCGCCCGCTGTCGTCCGATTGGACCACACTATTGTGTACATATATCGCCCGTCATCGCCATTGCTTTCATTGTGTACTTTCGGTAACTTAGTGACCCCAGAAATCTCGCCCGAAATCTCACATAAGCCTCTTCTTCTTTTAGAGGAGATCTTAAGCGTTATTTAGGATATTTTTATTTCACTTTTGGTCGACAAACAAGCTGAAGCGGGTCCATTGAAGTTGGCTGTTTTTCAGTACGGTTTTGCTCACATTTCTAGACCTAGATTCAGGTGTAGATCTGCCTGAGGCTGATATGGACTATGTTACCTTCTCTTTTTCTTTTGAAGCGTTATTTAGGTTATTTTCATTTCACTTTTGGTCCAAAAATAAGCCGAATTGGGTCCGTTGAAGTTGACATTTTTTTCAGTACAGATTTCCAGACCTAGATTATAGATCTGGATCTAGCTGCGTTCGATATGGACGATTTACCTCCCTTCTCTTAGTGACAGGGCTTGAAATGGGCTAGTGGGCCTATGGGGGGATCGAGTTAAATTAGGCTCATTGAGGTTTCAGCACCTAAAAGACATTCTTTTGAATCGGGGAAAGGGCCATAACTCCAACATTTTTAATACCTTGAGATATTGATTTTAAAGTAAGTTACATCCACAATGAAGTGCAAGGAGTTAATACATACAGTTAGAGAATTTGTATGGTAAACCTGAAAGAAGCACAGGTGACTTGTGCCGCAATTATTCTAATGAAAATTAAATTCTAAGCTTAGCAGGTTGGAAAACTCTGTGCTACATATTATGTACTGGAACAGCTCTAACTTTTTACTCTTAGCAAATGAGTTAAAAAAGAAGACAAAATTTTTTTAAAAATTCCTTTAAATAAAATAAATTGCGATCAATGGGTTCAAGTGGCCAGTCATACAATAAATTTCTAAAAGATGGATTTTATGATACATTCACCATTGAAATCTACCACAAAAAAAGCAATGTCATACCTCGAAGTTCAGATCAACATCAGTGACATCTCTAAATTGATGTTTGGCATATGTCTGTGCAGCTGCCCTGAACAATCTGTCAGGACGGAGGAACATATTGAGTGCCAGCACTGAAGGAGTTTCCTGTAGACAGTCTTTCACATACTTCATCCTGATAGGTAGCTCGGCTAGCCACAGCTTCAGACTAGGACATGTGGCAAACGCACTGGACACCCACTGTGCAGGAACCTGATCATCACATACACTCTCAAGAATTTCTGTCATCCGTGATGTTAGAGAGATCTTCCCTTGAGAAGCGCGACTCAACACACTCAGATCACCCTGATGGTGTTTGAAAAATAGATTTAAAGTTCAGAAGTGTTAAAAAAGTTATAAAGTTTTATTTTAATCTAATCTGCGAATTGTGGAAAAACAAGCTCATATCATTTTATTTTTTGAGGGGTAGATACAGGTACTGATAACATGGCATCTCGGTCTAAAGCTTTGTAGCTCTGTAAAATTCTAAAGGATTGTTTTCTTAAGTAAAAAAGCTTATAGAGAATTTACACTGTATAGAAAATGAAAAACAGCAAGATCCTTTTTTAAAAAAATTAATAAAAATGAAGAACAGTGATATAAAAATTTATATAAAGGTATCCGCTGATTGCAAATAAAATAACGTTAAAAATCATGCCAAAAATACCTCTGAACTTTCTTACCATACATTAATAGAAATTAATAGTAATAACTGTACAAAAATTTGCTAATTCTATGCTCAATAATGGTTTCTTTTAACATAAAGAGGGAACAGTAGGAATTCCTGTTCCTCATAGAGAGTTTGGCTGTTACTGCTGATTGCCATTCCAATGTCACCTCTACATTCATCCATTCCACTACCCTCAAAACATCTTACAGAAAATTTACCTGGACCATGTTCAGTAGCTCCTTGTAACCAACCACTTCCTGACTAAAGAAAGCGTCCAAGGGAAGGATCTGAGCAGTGGAGGCGTCTGGCATTGCCGGGCAAGCAGAGAGCATAGCCATCAAAGTGGGAACAACACTGCTAGCCAAGGATGAGGCTGGGGCCCCACTGTGATGCTGAGTGGAGAGAAGTAACTCAGGTGCTCCTGTTGCTTGGACCAACTCTTTTAGGAGGATCCTGTAAGAAATGATAAGAAGACTGACGAACTTGCTTCAAAAATTTTTTTTTCTCAGCCTTCTAAACCTTTCCATGGAAGATAACACATTGCCAAGCACAAAGAATAACTTATCTGAATGAAGATTTACAGTTACTTAAACATTAAATATATTTATACATTTGTTTGCTGATGTCATGTCAAGGCTAGATCACCCGAGGCTAAACATATCAACTGAAGACTTACTCGCTCTTGCAGGCCATGAGATGCTGTTGAGCCTCATCAGGGAGAGAGAAAGTTCGGGCTGAGATGTCCTCTATAGAGTCCATTGTGCGCTGCAAGTCTCCAGTCTCTTTGAAACTTGTAATCAACTTTTGCAGCAGCATACCAATACCCTTTGCTTCAGATGATGCTGCCTTAAAATGTGAAAAAATACAAATGGCTTTACAAGCTGGCATCATAAACCACATGTAAAAGGATAAAAGTTGAAAGATTTTTTTTTAACAATNNCCCCCCCCCCCCCCCCCCCAATAAAATTTATCGATGCAAAATCATGTGGTTTCTATAGATATTTACTGCAGTCAGTAAAATGTTAGAAAATAACAGTGAATTCAATTAAAAAACTGTCTTATTGTTCATTTGAGTTAAATATCTAAAATATTTAAAAAATTGAGAGTGCTAATTACTCATAAAGAACCAAACTTTCATGTAACAACAACAACAACAACAACAAAAGCTGAATGATGCCTCTATTTTTTTTTTGCTTTCTTTATCTGGTTCTTCATACACAGTTTATAACTCAAATATTCTTTAAAAAAAACAACAGATTTTCTTTAAAGAAAAAAATCTATGACAAAGGAATGAATGAATAAATAACAAGTATCCATGTCACTGAAAATATGGATAAACAACAGAGCTATGCCTATCTGTGACACCAGAAGGTATAAGTAAAAGAAATATCTGACAAATAGAAGTATGGATTAATGGATAACAAAAGTGAATGTACTTTTCTCATAGACCTATAGTGTAGCTAAATATTAAAAAGTGATCAACACAAAGAGGTAAATTTAACCATTGTATAACTACCTTGGATGGTTGTGTTGCATAAAATGCCAGGCCCTTCACAACAGCCTCGACTGCACTAGCATCAGATATGTCCTGTTCAAAAATGTAAAAAATAATAAGGCACACATACCACAAATTGAGTAAAAAAGTACATCTGCATTTGCCTCATATCAATGTTATCAAACATGAAGAAAATCAATGTGATCACATACTCAGGAAAAGCTTCTATCAGATTTGATTGCATACCCCACCCATGCGGCAGCCAGCATCTGCCTCTCATAATTCTCTTGCTTAAGCAAAGACTTATTGATCTGAGAGTGCAAGCTTAAAATGTCAATGTTTCTTCTAGATAGACAGTCAAAACAGGAGCAAATGCTTTTTAACATACTTTTCTTCACATCCAATAACTGAATTTGACTGTAGCAACTAATAGAATTGGTAAGACAAGCATTCTGGGTTTGTTTTAATCCTAGGTTTTGTTGCATATATCATATATGGGTGTATGAATTGCGAGAGATGAACTCTTGACTTTAACTGATTGCAAGATGAACTATTACAGTTTTAATAATTGTTTTTTTAAAGTATTCCTTACCTGACAATGTCCTGCATAGACGCTTGATACTTGATTGGTAATAGCATCCGTATCCGCTGTCCAGGCTGTGAGGCTGCGGAATACATCAACAGCAGTGAACAGATCTGCCAGAGTCCAGAACTGGTGCTTCACAAATGCATGTTTACCTAGATAACTCTGCTGTAGAAGCAGGGCGTGGAGCAACGCAATTGGCATAACACGGGAAAATTTCTGAGCAGCCTGGAGAGAGAGTGTGAAAAGGAAAGCAAAAAAGTATTAGTTCTTAAGCAGAGTTACAAATTATTGCTGCTTGAAAAAACGAGATACACCTAAATATCTGACACACAAATGTATTTTAATCAATTCTTTAAATTTCAAATGTCAAAATTAAAAAAAAACTGAAGTGGATCATCTTGTGGCCAATTCAAATGGTTGAATGAGGAAACTCTAATTTGAGAAACCTTTTTAAGTTGTCAATTTTTTCCTCTTTTTTTTTAACAATATTTTTTAAATCATTATAAGTTTGAATAGATTTCAACAAAATATTCATGCTTTCATGCAGCTTTAAATGTTTGAAAGTCCATGAAATTCGTATCAATGCCATGTTAGGTGAAACTCAGGACATCCAACTCATTTGCTCTAGTTGAGAGACAATTCATCAGAAAACAAGAGAACTTTAAACATTGGAATAATTGGGCAAAGAGCATAATCTTAATTATAAGACAATACCTAATTCTATGAGAATAAAAGAGGAGGTCACATTCAACTCCTAACCCTTGTGATAATAAGTTTGCTTCTACAAGGAGTACATGAAAACTCAAATCGACATGCAAACAAAGAAAACATTCATAAACAAGTATAAACATTATAGCATAAAGTTATGGATTTTAGGCCTGCACGGCACTATTGTTAGGCTAAGTCATGGGTGGTGTTTGATAACTATTAGTGTTTGTAGCTAGATGAGAACATAGGCAATTGTAATGGGTGTTTTTTTTTCAGATTTTTTTCTCTCTTGAGTAGCTTAGCACTTTGAAAAAATTATGATTAGCGCAGGTGGGCTCAGTGAGCGGACCTAGTGCTCTGCCTTGTATGGAGTTTACCGATTGATGTGACAGGGTAGGTGCATGATTTTCACGATTTTGTGGGTTGCAGAATCGGCACTTGAAAGGTCAAAAAATGGCAAAGGTCTTTATTAGGACAACGTTAGTTGTAAAAAAAGATTTAGTTAAATCATTCAAAAAAGCTTTATGGTGTAGTCTTACAAAAGTACTATACCATAGTGCAGCCCTAAGAGAAACTAAATAAAAAAAAAAACTTGTTCATATCTACATATAAATGTACATTACTCACATCCATCCGTGTATCTGCGTGAATATTCATGAGGAATGCTGTAGACTTGTAGGTTTTACTGAGAAGGCTTCGGAAATTTGCTGTAGCTTCACATGTCACACGTAGGCCATGCTGAATAAGTAAACCTGGGGGAAAATAATAATGTATATTAGAAAACTTAAATATTTTAACATTTAAATTCTAAACTCATTATTGTCCAATAAGATACTTTTTCAGATGAAGTACTGATCAATATCTTACACTTTGATTAAATTGTTCCTTTGGCATAATATGTTCTTTCTTTATTTCTCAATTTGTGCTGAGCACAAAGGTTAGAGATTTTTTCAACTCCATGTAAGAGTCAGGAAACTTTTTAATGTCATACTAAACATCATCTACCTGGCATGATACGCTTCCCATCTGCTTTAGTTGTGAGCCACAAGCGGAAATTGTTGTGCACTTTAAGGCCAGGTACATTTGTGGAGGGACGTGAGCGTGTTACAAGGCTTCTGCCCTCATCACTAGAATCAGCTCTCTCTATACCACTTTGCTCCTCCTCAGACCATTTAGCATAGATGATATCCTGTGGATAGATTTTAGTATTCATTTTTACTTCATATTGTCTTACTAATTTAAACGTACTGCTGAATATTTAAAGGTCCTTTCACTTAAAAACTTGACAAATTTGATTAGGAAAGAGATTATTACAAACAAGGATTATTAATGGGTACATAGAGCGATAGTATAAATTGAGAGATAGAAATTAGAACAAAACCGTTAGCCAGTCATACTGGCTTAGGGGCAGGATTCGATCTGAATGTGTGCAGGTAAACCCAGCCTAGGGGAGTGAGTTAGTCAAAGTTACCACTGAAAAAAACCTTACCTTTAAGGTGTTAAAGAAAAGAATACTTGGCTCATCTTCAGCAAGGTGGTAATTCTGTAGCAACAGCCAGTGGCCTGTGGTCAAGCAATCTTCCAAGGCATGCATCACTTCAGACATCTGTGTCGGCACGCCAAAGTTCAAAATACGGACTTTGCCTTCCATTCCAACCTCTCTGGCCAGTCGCTTCAGCTCATGAGCTGGGCTGACAGAAGGGTAGCCTGTATAAAGAGAAACATTGTGGAAAGGCTGATATCAGTGTTTTTTTGTTCAATTTCTTGGTATGGTCAGAAAATATATTAAAAGCATTGAACATTTAAAATATATTATTGACAGCTATAAGAAAAAGCCATTTCAATTTATTTTTAACCTTAAATAATACATATAGTCTTTCATCATAAAGACTGATACTACTATGAATAATGCAAGATTTTTATCGGTCAAAAATTTAATGCCAATAAATACTGTATGGACCAGATAGCATGCCCACAATTTACTGTGCAAACAATTTGCACCATCATTGCTATATTCATCTTGTTATTTTTCCTCATCTTCTAGAAAAGCTTTGCCATCTTTATGGTTATTTTCATTGTCATTGTCCCTGAAGCCACTGGCATCACTTTACAACATAGAAAAAAAAAAGGTGGTAAATTGAGGGAAAAAACTTAGCAAATTATAAAAATGTTTTGGCAGTTATTAGAACTAGGACTTTTAAATATATATTGTCGTGAAGCTTAATTACGCAGGCAAACAGTTGGATGATATGAAGTGAATTTTCAAAGGTTAGCATTTCAACTTATGTTATTTGATCAATAAAAATCATCAAACGTGAGAAGTGAAGTAAAATTCAACAACAAAACAACAAGAAGAAAGAAAACTTTATCTTGTGGCAATGCTGTTTACCAAATTGCTATCTTAAGATATGTCCCATATAAAAACATAAATATTTACAGCCCATTTCTAATTGTTTTATCCATTTATAAATGGTAACAATTTATCATTTAATTGCATGATCAAGGATAGAAAGAAAAACCCTTGAATGTGAATCATATGTATTTGAAGTAATGGAGATATCCACACCTTCCATTAAATACCTGATGACTGATTTCCAACATGCCTGATTTACTACAAAATATTCCTACTTGGATAAGCCCAACTGATTGGTCGATGAACATAAACAAACAAGTTGTTAGTTTCCAGTGTGTTGTGTATTTTAATCTGTGTAAAAATTTGTTAGGAGATTTTTAAAATAAGAGCGGATACATTGAAATTTTTACTGCAGTTTATGATAAATTCTGGGATAAAAAGGCAATTCATGTAACACTTAATTTCCTACAAATAAACACGATGATAAGTGATGGTGTGCTTGTCATTAGCAAATGAATCTGATATCCTGCTGGCACAAAAAGGCACAAACATGTGCTATCATTAGATTAGCATTACCGTTTCCTAAAACCATTTCATCTTTTGAAGCTGAAAATGAATAATTTACAACATGGAAATAAACCTCAGTGGATGTCCATGCAAAGCAACAAAATGTAAGAGGAAAACATAAAAATTCATTAAACAATACAGAATGGAAAGTTAAGAACAAGGCATAAGAATTAGTTGGCATATACGAATTTTTTTTTAAGTTAATGTGAGTAAATAAGCTGAGAAGTACATCAAGGTGAGGAATAAACAAAGAGAAAAAAAATAGAAGAAAAAGATTTTTAAAAATGACAAAAAAACTCAAAGGAAGGAAACTTGAATAGTAGTCAAAAATATCTTTTTGTAAAAAGGCACAGACAAAATTATGAAAAAAGGAAGAGTTAATAGGGGAAGACGGGGAAGGAGGGGTAGGTAGAAGGGAGGAAAGAGGCAAACAGTAGACGATCTCTGAAAGAAGACTTATGCAAATTGTAAATGATTAATTTTTCTCCACAAACTTCTTTTATATTTAGTGTTATAAATATACTGCTAAACAAAAGTAAAGGGTTGCTTTATTAGTTGACTGC
Source organism: Elysia marginata (assembly GCA_019649035.1). Taxonomy (NCBI): domain Eukaryota; kingdom Metazoa; phylum Mollusca; class Gastropoda; family Plakobranchidae; genus Elysia; species Elysia marginata. The sequence goes on along the minus strand of BMAT01001966.1, from coordinate 706,141 downwards.
ATAATGATTAACTTTGAGGTTTTCAAAAAGATTCAGATGAAACTGAAGGAGAATTAAACTTGCTTGCCATTGTTTCTATCAAACCTGAACTGTGTCATGAAGGTCATATTTTCTACTGAGCTTATCTCTTAGTTATGGCAGCTTTTTTCAAAAGAGCCAATAAATTATTACCATATTTAAAATTATGTTGACTATGGAAATGAAATGTTTCCATGAGTTTAAACTTAAGCAACACACTAATTATACAAGAAAATGCAACCTCTAAAAAATAACCCTCCAGCAAGGTGACTAAAAAAATTGGTTGAAACTATAGGTGGCCTTAAGCTTTGTTGAGCAGTATATATTGCACTAGAGTCTGAACTTTTCAGTTAGCAAACTTAAAAACCACTATCATTGTTATAAACATTCATATAAGCAAGAGTGGCTAGTTGTAAATCTAAAATAAATAAAATGAGAAGAACAAATATTTCAAAACTTTAAAGCAACTGACCAACTGTTCCATCCCATGCAGGTCCTCTCTCAGCTGTAGGCAACAGGAAGATGGTAGGGACATGTTTGTCTGTGAGAGCAAACACTTCTCTGATGTTGTAATTATCTGGCGGATCTATAGCCCTGCCCAGTTCATACAGTATTAGAGCATTAGACAGCTCTAACATCTGAATGTGAGGCAAAGAAAAAATAAATAATTCAGAATGTAGTGAGATGTCTTCCCTGCTATATTTTTTTAATCAGCAGTTTTTAAAAATACCATTTAAAATTGTTACCAAATGTCCTCTTCACCATTAATGTCCCTTTCTGTTCACAATTTTATGTAAAAAGACATCAAACAGTAAAGATGAAAAATTGGAGAAGTTTTGATTGCCTAGTTTAGGCCATGACTTACAATAAAAAAACCTAAAAAACAATAATAATAAATAAATAAAAAATCTCTAAAAAATAAATGAATAAAACAAAATAAAATTAATTAATAATAAAAAAAGCTATTAAACCTATCTTATGATGAACAAGATAATCTAGTGGACCAATTAAACTTACACTATAAGACAAAATGTTTTTTGAAGAGGATTTGTAGCCTAGCTAATTAATCAACATAATTTCAAATTTATTAATACCTGATCTAGAATGAATATTAACTAATGTCTTATGTTGTACACAGAAAGACATGTCTGTATCTGCAAATTTTAAATATTCTTCTAAATCTATAGAAAAGTATACAATATTTACTGAACATAACATCAGCAATTTCTTCTCCACTAGCTCTCTAACCCGAAACGCAAAGTTTATTTGAAATTATGGCAAGAATAGATATAGAAGAAAAGAAAGAACAGGAAAAAACATGAGACAACAATAAGAGTGAATGTTGAGTTATCATATAAATTAACTATCATTATAATAAAAACTATTAAATACCTTTTTTTTTAACTTCCCCAAAGTCCTTTTCATTATTTGACAGCCTTATTTGATACACATAGGATTATGTGTGTGTGTAGGAGGGGGGAAGTTAGGAAAAGGCAAAAAAATACTCCCTTTACCAAACATTGTTGGAAAATAAGTTTGTTTTAAAGACAAAGTTACCTTGTGAGGACAGACAAGTTTCCAAAGCAAACATTTTTGGAACAGAGATAACTCTTGCAGTGTTGTGCCAGGGACAAAGTTGACCAAGCTGATCTCATGCTGAAATTAGAAGCAAATGCAAACATAACAGAAGGTACAATGAAACCGCAAAAAAAAAGAAATCTAATGTATTTTAATGAAAAAAAATGCTCAGCTGGTATCAAATGCTCAGCTAATATCAAATGCTTAGCTAATATACACAAAGTTCAACCCCTCTTAAGCTGTGTTTCAAATCATGGAAAATCTTAGGATACCTTTAGGATTGTTTTTGGCATAGCTATTCCATTGTACAAAAAAACGATCTTTTAGAAAACTTCACCAGCATAACAAACCTCAAAGAATTCTTTCCACTGCTGTGAGTTGTTTACAAGAGAATGACATAGTCCATGGAAAGGATGGTGAAGAGACTCCAGTATACTGCAGTCAATCCATGCCTACAGATGGACAAAAAGATAGAAACATAAGTGAATTTTGCAAAAAATAAATTTTAAAATTTTAAAATTTCAGAGCTTTAAAATTTTAAACTATGTATCATTATACTTTATAACTTAAATATGTCACAAATATCTCAATTATTAGAATTTTCTAAACAAATACGAAGTCATAAATTTGAGAAAAGTAATTATAGTAAATGAAGATCTCCTTGATACTTCATAAAATTATTTAAAACTTCACCAAAACTACTTCCTAAGTTTTTCAATTAAACAAAATATATCGCTATTAGTCAAATTAAGTCAGATCTTGTAATTTGGAAAATTGAAGGGGTTGATATTTTAAACAATGAATTTTTCTGAATTTACCAATGTTAAAAACAGCTTAAAGTGATCATAATTTTCTGAAAAGATAGAACATTTTTGGTGATCTAAAATAGTAAGAAAAATATGGAAAACTCTAATTTTAATTGACGTTTTTTCAAATTTGGATTTAAGACATCGGACTCCTGAGGTTTGGGTCACAAGACAAATCGTTGCACGCTTTTTTGTATCAAAATGGACAGACATATGAGTTGAACAATACTGATTTGTTCAAACATGCTAAAAGCTTTAATATTACATGATCAAATATATTATGATGCAAAAATGCTTCCAATCCAGTAATTTGTGGCATTATCACCAAATTATTAGAGTTCCTGTAACACTGAAATTGAGAAAACTGATGTAAGGGGTGCTACAGTCATTGGTTCGTAAACAATAATACCTGAAAGTTTTATCATTGCAAATGACGCAACAAGATGCGGTGAAAATAAGAGGAACAGAGTGGGTTACTTGTTGCCTTGCCTCCACGGTTTGATGCACAGTGCAGGATGACTAATTCCTTTAGGAATTTCCGCAGCTGACCGTGGCAGACAAAGGGTTTTTGGGATTAACAATAAGAATAGAAGTTTGGGCGCAAGTTTTCTTACGTTCTAGAAGGTTCTAAAAAGTTCTTGTATTGTTACGCATAGTTTATTATGTTTTGCTTAAGAATGGGAATTTGATTTAATGTATAAATACTTTTTTTAAAGCAGAAAGGTATATTTCCTTTTGATTGTATGCTTTTATTTACACTATTTGCGCTAATAAAGAATTTAAAGAGTTACTTTTTATGTGCAAGCATCTGTTTCTGTAACTGGGTTGTGTTCGAGCGCAATTTTAGACACAAGGTTTGGCACTTGAGATCTTGCCTTTGTCAGAACCAGCTGTTTTGTAGTTTACACTTATTTTAAGAGAGCCTGTTAATTAAGATAACCATGTTTCATTTCCTTGTGCCGTAGCAGAGAAAGAAATGTTGATGTGAGGAGGCAGAAGCAGTAAGGTAATTTTGCATTTTACATGTTGTTATTTAGTATTGTGTTTTAGTACTTGTAAACTTAATTTCTTTTTTTTTTGAAAGACATGTAAGACATGTGGTGGAATATCTTAAGATGTGCAAAGTCAAAGTTAAATCCATTTTTTGTGTTCTAACTTGCTGAGACATTATTGTAGTATTATTTTGACTACAGAATTTATTACATGTTGCAAGAAAAATAATTCACTTTATTTTTATTTTCGGGAATTGAACTTGGTGGCATTTCATGCACATGTTTATTATTAAGTGTAATGTGAAGCGCATTACGTAGCGTTCTTAATTTTTTTTTTTAATTGTTTTTATGACATTCCTAGTAGCAAACGAGAAAATTCTTATTAATATTACCAAGCCTTATAACCCACGTGTAGGTGTACCTAGATGGTAAATTGAGTTATTTCCCTCATATCGAACAGCATTGTACGATCGCCTGTGTTTTAGAGTGGTTATTTTTATTTTTACTATGGTGTTTGATCCTTCATGCGCATAATGATTTTGTATCATACCTTTACAGGCGACCGGTTTGGTTGGGTTTTTGTCTTGAGATTTTCTTCTTCTTCCTGGGTTTTGTTTCCCTTTTCTGTGTTCTTGTACTGTTTTTCTAATATTGTCCTTGTTTTTTTTAGCGGGTTTCTACTTTATTGTGTTAGCATTTTTTTTGCTTATGTTTCTGGGGTTGTATTCGGTACACAACGGTTGTGTGAATGAATTAGTTGTTGTGGCATAAGAAACGTATAACGTGTAGTAATATAAGCAGTAATAAAACTTTTTCTTCTTTTTAAACCATAACCCTGCACCTGAGTTTCTGTGGTTCGTTACGGGTGTCTAGTGCCTGCATGTTGAGTGTCATCCTTGTTGTATAGTCACGCACAGTGAGTAGATCAGTGAAAGACGAGTGTAAGGTCTTGGTCTATGGGTGGTGCAGTACGTGTGCGTGCAAGTGGATTACCGTACAGTACTGTGAGTGAGTAGATCGGTAATAGACGAGGGGTAAGGTCTTGGTCTACGGGTGGTGCAGTACGTGTGCGTGCAAGTGTATGTATTTTATCTGTGAGTAAGGACCCCTCACACTGATATTTTCTATCTAAGAGTCAAAGCTTAGCAAAAAAATTGTCTTTTTATATGTTGACAATTAATTATGTATATTCTCACAGGCAACCATGAAGTTATTGAAATGTAAATAAAAGATGCATGTAAGGGATTGGTTGATTCTCTCTTTAAATCTTTTGTAACAGGAAATCTTTCAAAGCATCTTTTTTCATTTTCCTAAGTATAGGTCTCACCAATCCTCTGTCTTAATTTAAGATGTAATAGATGGGGTTTCATAAAGATTACAAATCAAGCTTCTCAATGCCTTGAAGGACCTTTCAGGAGCTTTCAAACTCAGTATATATCTTGAAATGTTCCCAAGTTAGGCCCATTTTGTGATAATGCTACATAGTTCGTCTCTAGACCATTAATGAAAAATGTTATAAATGTGGCCTGACCCCAGCATCCATCCAGTCTGGCTTTTGTTCCAGCAGACTTGTGTCATCTAGGCCATGTTTCTGGAAGCCATTGACAAACAGACTCAGTTCTTTGTTGCTAGCTTTCCGCTGACGCATCATACGCTCCAGAGAGACAAGCAGGGAAAGCAGTGTATAGTGTTGCTCAAACATCATCAGCCGCACATAGCGGAATACAGCATGTAGAACTGCATCAGACAACTCCTGGGCTCTTACTTGAGGGGCACCTGTGGATAGGGATATACTTTTTCATAAGCTGATGAGCCATGAATGGATACTTAATTTTCTTTATGTAGGAAAAGAGAGTAAGATGTTAGATTGATAAACATGTAGACTACTTGTAAGCAAGAAGATTAGAAGCAAAAGTGATAGGCAATTTATAGAGAAACAGAAGAAGATAAAGATTTAAAGGAAGGAAAAGAAACTGCCATTCGCAGAGGACAAAAGAAGATAGAGATACGAAACACCTTTTCTTCTTACTAAAAAGATGCTATTTTATCGTTTAATACTGAGTAAAAATGAATGCTTGCTGACAACTAATTCTTCAGATAAGCAAAAACATATTTAATGATTTAGATAATAAATCTAAAAATTACGGCAAAAAACAAAACAAAAAGCAAAATATTCAATGTATTATCCACCACTCATGTATGCATCCTTGGGAAGTTTGACTACCAAAAGAGTTTGTTTCAATTATATAAATGAGAGTATTGAATTCTAGCTGAACATACCTAGACTTCCTTTCCCACGATCACGGCTGCGGATCACAGAAGCAAACATCTCCACATACTTGTAGAATGGGAAGTAATAACATGGATACAATACTGCCATCTTTCTGAGAATGTTGTATAACATCACCGAGTGTTTGATGAATGGAGTGTAGTGAGCAAACTTTCCTTCAAGGTGATCACCCATGTAGCGAGTTTCTTCCAAAATTTGGCGGTTACGCTGAGACAAAATACAAAAAAATCGACATGACAATTTAAAGAATGCTAATCTAGTACCTGCTTAATTGAGTTAAAATCAACAGGATCCTAATAGTTAGATTTTGCATTAATTAGACATTAAAAAAAACACATTTCAAACAGAAGTAATATAATAGGTTGATGTTCTGTGAACTCGTAGTAATTTTTTTTGCTTTCAATAGAGTAAGTCTAAGTTTTTTTCACATCTGTTTTTTTTCTATTACTCCTTCTAAATTTATACTTCTCTTACTTATTCTTCTTATCTCTTACTGACCATTTCTTTGTTATCCTCTTATCTCTCACTAATATACATTCTATGAAATCTCTTTATCTTGATTGTCAAAGAAAAAAGCAAAACAATATTCTTTTGAAATGACAATGAACTGTGACTGGCTGAGTATTTTTTTTTATATATATATATGTAGGGTGTTTCACATTTAAATGCAGAGTTTATCTGACTTTATAATTCAAAACATGTCACATTTTCTTTCAAGTTTATCACAGAAAATTTGTCCTTTTCATTTTCACTGCAGGAGCTTTTCTATTAATCTTCCTGTTCCTTTCATCCTAATACAGTGACTCACACATAGATGATTTCCCATTGCAGTTCACATTGATTCTTACATGGAAAGTAAAAAAAAAGGATGTACCAGACGCACACTACAATGAAATGGTCTATTGTGCTACCAACCTGTACATTGGTCTGGCAGACAATGAGAGAGTCAAGCATAGTCTTGTCTTCCAAAAGAGGACCCTCTAAGTTTAAGGTTTTCTCTCTGATGATTTCCTGGAAATTTTTAGGATGAAATACAGAATAAAAATTGAAAAAGAATTTCAGAGCATGAACTGTAATTTGGCTCAATGTACAGTTTTATTGGCGTAATGAAAGTTTGTTTTGATTATATAAAAAATAGCATTACTAAATTGGACAAAAAACAAAAGTTACAGTTAACTAATCGGCACAAGTGTAATACAAATATTTGGCACACATATTTCAATGACATGTTCCAAATCTAATGTGTTAGACATGCCATAAATAATCAATGCAACCATTACTGTATATATTAAGTTCTAGAAACAGTCTAGCTGTTTTTTGATTATCAGATCCATAGTCAAAAAGGAGAAGCTGACCACCAGTTTAATTGAACTGGCATAGGATGCATTGGGTAGCGTATGCCACACCATATTATGCTTAACAAATTAAACAAAACCATTATACAATTATGATACTTGAAGCCTATAAACCTAGAAACATAACTAATGATATCAATAATTGATAGATAGTGAAATAAATAATAAACTAGAAAAATTTAATTTGCCAGTTACATAAAAAAAGGTACTTAGCCCTTTCGAGACGTAAGGTAGGTCAATGCCTATGACGAGGCTATTTTGGTTAGCCATCGCGCTATCTTTCTTTATGAGCCCTCTATAAAATGACGTACAACGTACGTCCTGTGGGTCATGGCTAACACTGAAAATTAATGATTTTAGGACGTACGGCGTACGTGGGGACGGCATCTTGTCACAAAAAAGTGGACGTACGGCGTACGTTATACGTCACAAACAGGTTAAAGATAAAAAAGATAGATAAGAAGATAAGAAGAATGACATGCAGAAAAATAAAGAGACAGACATATAGTAAAAAAATTAGATTACTAGATAAATCGATTCACCCGTATGATGAGGATGTCAAGCTAACACATAAAAGCATATCAAGAGTTTTCTTTGAAGAAAATAAAAAGAGAATAACTAACTACTACCTCAATGAATTGACACATATGACAAGGCACACAGATTACTTACATGCTCTCTTGCTAGTCTTTGTCTATGTAGAATGATGTCATTCTCGTTAGACCTCCTCTGTCCCTCAAATTCTTTCTTCTCCACTTTCATTGTCTCAAACATCAGTCTGTGGATGATGGCCTCATCACTCACAGCCATATTGATCACACATAAACGGTTCAAAGGGAAGCTGTACAGGCCATCACCTTGAACAGTAGGGAAAGAAGCATAAACTAAAATTACTTGTACATGTAGGCCTACAAGTATTTCAAATATATATCATAAAAACTAGAACATCCAGTAAAAAAATTCTTTTAATTCAAAAGTTAACGCATCTTGCTTTAGGCTTAATTATGAATTTGTATGTATATGACACAAAACTTTCATTTGTGCCATTGCCTTCTATGAACTAATTTAGAAACAGGTCTACTTTTAAATTTTTTCTTGGCTCCAAATGAATATAATGTTACCTTTCACAAAAAGTGGCACAGTTGAGCAGAGGTAGAGGCAGAAATTTGGGTGGTAATTGAAAGCCATGTCTCCCACTTTGACAATTTTGTTACCATCCTTGTCCACATAAAACTGTTTCAGCAATAGACCTCGGAAAAATGGATCAAGTGGTTTCCTTTCTAAGTGTGTTACAAGGACAGTCACACCTGAAAAGAAGATGTTAAAAGAAGCAGTAATAATCCAAATGTACTTAGTACTGAGTAAATATGACTATCATGATATTGTTACCCCGCTGAAGTAATTAAATTTGCAGATGTTGTAGACTTAGTGAAGAGTGCAGGGGTGTTTTTATGATGCTTTGACAAATCTCAAGATAAAAGTTTGAAGAACAAAAGTGAAGGTATTTACTCAGAACTGTATTTTATAGAGATAAGTGACTGCCATTTTATTTCTTTTAAAAGCATTCAATTATTCGGAACACCTGATTACCTTAAAACTATCAAATAAAGTCTAACAAGATGTAAAAAAATATAAAACTGCCAAAGCAATACTAGTATTAAGAACAAAAATCAATTACAGAATAAACACATAAATCCTTTTGATATACATTTAAATGAAATTGTCAAATAATGAATATCAGCATTCTTAGGCTCATTGTATCATGAGGACCATTATGTCAAATTGATTACAGTTTTCAATACTTGTCATACCGTGCACAATAGCATTGATGAGACGAGAGTTTATGTTTGGGTTGTCAGCCTCCAGTACCCAAAGGTTTGAATCTGGAAGTTCTACATCTTCAGCATCTGTGGTATTATAGTTGATGTTGAAGCTGTCCCAACTGTTGGTCACAGAGGTCACAGGTCGCAGCTCATCACTATCACCAGTGTGCCGAGACAGCCAGCCATGGCTATAATGGGACAGGTTGATGTTTGGAGAACAGACAAGGTCATGTTTTTTAAACATACTTAATGCAGAGTAAAGTGTTTTCACTTGTTGAACACACAACAGCCTCACATAAATCTGGTATGCTACAGAGTGGACTGCTTGTTGGCTTTAAAAACTCTTACTTAATATGGTACATATTAAACATTTGATACATGCATCTAGAACATGAATCCATAGTTTTAATCAACTTTTTAAATTAAATTGAACTTTTAATCGGTATTTAAGACCATATGTCCATATTAGATGACAAAAATTTTTAGGCATTTTTGTGAAGACTTCCTTAATTAAAGTAATGCAAAAGAAAAAAAATCTACTTGACATCAATAACAGTAAGTATATATAATATAAAAAAGTGACAAGGAGAGCTTTAACCAACTTATCACTGATGATAACTTATATGCTAAATACAATCTAAGCACATAGCAAAAAGATATGGCAAATACATATTAGAGGACAGTAGGTGGTTCTCTACCTGGTCATGGCCCTGGAAGTGGATGTGTACTGTGACTGTGAGTCAGCAAACGTGTACTCTGTGACATCTGAAAAAGTGAGCACTGTACCTCTGCTAGGTGGTGGCTCTGGGATATCTTCCTCACTGCTCTTTTGAAGACTGGTCTCATCAATAGGGATAGCTGCAGATTTAAGAGAAACAGTGCCTGCTATATATGTCTCATTGATTTTTTTTGGGGGAAGGCACAAAATATTATGCACTCTATATAATAACTGACAATAAAAGCAGGTATAGAGTGTGCTGATTCAATTAGTTAAAATGTTTTTTGCATGATTTAGGTACCCTTAATGCAAATACCTTGAGAACAATTATTTATAAATCTTCAAAAAGGCATAATCAATATCTCATGAATTGATATTAGTAAATATGCAATCTGTTTGATTTATTGTGAACACCTTCTATAAATGTACAACAAAAACAAAAATTGAAATAAATTCCTGCAGTATTTATTTGTAAACAAAAAAAAAAAGAAAGTAAAGGAAGAAGTCACTAAAATATGCACTTCAACGTTTTCATAAGAAAAATAGTCATAAAGATGAAGTTTCATAAATAAGTTCATCTTTAATTTTCAGCATAGGTTTATATAAAAAAGAGCAAGTGACAAGTTTTTGTGTTAAATATTGAAGCATTCATAAAAGTTAATACAATCCTGATAGAGGCTTAGAATGCCATTGCTGCAGAATATTCGTTTTACCGTCTTCCACAACAAAGTCTGCTACATCTCTTTCAGTGAAGACATTGGTGCTACCCTGAAGTGCCCTGACCCACATCTCAGCCTGATTGTCAGGGTCAATGAGCAGAGGCCAACAGTGCTTCCTGTTGTGACAACACACACGCATCATCAAGGCATTCTGAACCTGTCACAAAAATTGAATCAATGTGTCAGCTCCTACTTTCAGACCACTATTCCTTTAAAAATTCTTTTGGACCTTATCCAGCTTCTCTTCTCTCTCCTTGGCTATGCTTTTATTGACACCCTAATTCTGATCAATATTTTCATCACCATCTTTATTGTGAATCAGCACTAAGTAACAAATTTTCTACCCCCCCTTGTTCCTTCTTATAATGCACTTACATATTTCCATCCATTATTCTCAAGGTACAAACCTGTAGACTGCACCAATTCTTTACATGTCCAAAGTAAAGCTAAAGTTTTACTGCTATTACAGAAGCTTGAAACGTTAACTTACTGAGTGAAGATCTGTGGGAAGGCTCTGCATGCGCCACTCACTGAGCTCATCAAAATCTGACAATATATCCTGTAAGGTCAAGTTAGGACGTGTTGGGAGGATGGTATTATCATCATCATCAGAATCGTCATCCATGAAGTCTTCTTCTGGCCCCACACTTTCCATTGTGTCTTGTTTCTTGAGCTCAGACTTGTAGTATTTGCTGCTGTCATACACTGCTGACATGTACTTGAATGTTTTCACCTGTCAAAAAAATTGATAAATGTTATCCTCAAGCCTAAAATCTAAATTTATCCGCTATAATCTGATTGTGGGATATCACAGGACATAAGGAAGAAGTCCTGCATAAAAAGAAGGTACAGGGATATCTGAAAAGTAATAGGCCTACACTTCATCATTCTGAATACGATACAAGCTCCAAAGTTTTTGCTAGTGATGAACCAGCACCACTCTAGAAATATACTAATAAGGAAAAGTCACTTATATCTTAAAAAACAACCCGAAAATTTCTTTTAATTACAGTTCATATGAGCAAAAAAAGCAGTCAAAGGAAATAAAACCAAATGACCGAAACTTAAGTATCTTAGTTGAATTAACCAAACTGAAATAGACATCAACACAATTAAAAAGTATTGCTAATAGTGTGTTTTTAACCAAAAACCTAAAGCTTCATTTTTGGAATGCAAAACAAAATCTAACAAAAGACGGCATCATAGCCAATTAAAAGAAAAACAGTTATTAGAAATGGAAAAGAATTCAACAAAATCAAATGAAAGATGAACCAAAAAATATTAATTTTTTTTTCTTTCTGACCATCAAAACAGCTCTCACCTGAGGGTGAACAGGAAGGTTTGAGCTCATCTCACTCTGATAAGTCTCTGCTCCATGCGAACCTGAGGCGGCCTCACTTACACTAGCGCTGCCGTGTCGACCCTGAGGTAAGCCAAGGATTTGACCCAATGCCCCCTGACCTTGACCCTGACCTTGACCATGATTGACGTCCATGAGCAATTCAAGGCGAGCAGTGACAGAGTAAGGCTCCCTGTCCATGTATGACTGGAAATCTACAGCATTTTGCTTGAGGCGGTCAACCCAGTCATGCATAAGGTCAAGACGTGCCTTGTCATCAAGTGGACCATGGTAAACGATGCATGCCGCAACAATGAGGGCATCTCCTGGTGCAGATGCCATCTGGCGGCGTGTCTTTTTTAGTTCTGAGCGCCACAGAAAATGTTGCATGGACATGTTTTCCATCAAGTTGTTAGCTCGGGCAATCTTACGCTCAATTGCCTGGAAAACATTAAACTTTAAATTAGGAAATAGTAGGATGACTGAAAAAGGAGTCTTAGTTTAGTGCTGATAAAGAAATAAATTGATTTACACTGTTACTGATTAGAGTTTTAAGTCAAAACTAGAGAGACTATCTCCCCTATTAAAAGTTATTCTTTTTACAAATTTCATTTTACTTCGCAGAAAAGAAATATAATTGTTACTCTAAAATTCACTAAATTTTTCATTGACTAATGCATTTAATTTATATATATATATATCTAATGCATTTAATTTATATGTATATATATATAGATAGATACACACAGGTGTAGCTTGAACATTATCTTACCTGTACTTGTTTCTCTATAGCCTTGGCAACCCTCATTGACTCCTTATGTTGGGTGATGTAGTACTCAAGGTTTGTCTTGATACCATGAGCATCCACCCTTAGCTGACCCAGCTGAGCTTGGGCCTGTTAAGTCAAATTTTCATGATCACTATCAAATGGCAATAGAAGCAGTAAATTGAAGCTAATATAAAACACATAGGCAGCAGTATCTGGTATTTTGTTCCTTTTCAAAACCAGGTATTAACTGCTATGGACTGTAAGCTTTAACAAGATACAGCATATTAAAAAAAGATTCCCGTCAGATTTTAAACAGCCGCACAAACTAACTAAAATGATTCAACTGTAGCTTTGCACCCACTTGATGGACCCTCTCTCTTTATTGTTTATTTGCGTTACTCTAAATTTGCATTGCTTTTTATGCAAATCCATTTCATCTTACATTTCCAGTTGATCTTTTTGTGATGATTCAATAAAATGATAATTGTCCACCTGGTAAAAAAAATAATTCTTAACATTTTCAACAATTGTTTCTTTAAGTATTTTTGACCCTGCTCAGTCACTTCCATGTTTACTTAGTTACCTTCCCCTCTTTTGAAAAAAAAACAAAACTTTCCTACCCCTGATATGTTTCCGCTTACCTTGGTGAACTTATTCTCAGCATCCAGCAAATTTTTTATGTGTGGTTGCATCTTACGGTGGATGCTACTGTATAAATAGACAGCATGCACCCAACTACAGATGGATGCAGCAGCATAACTTGTTGATTTCACACAGTTTGGCTCAAACTTTGGAGATGAGATAAATGTCTTGAGAGCTTTGAATTTGTCCTCTGGGATCTCATCTTTGTTGTAGAAAATAAGCTGCTGGAAAAAGTTCACATCTGCCATCAGGAGAATAGCATCTTCCCAGCTGAAAAAGATAGACATCATTGAGGGTAATTATAGAACAAAAATTTAAAACATTTTTATGGACAAGAAATTAATTGAACAATCAATTTGCAATATCCAGGCCCAACATAGCAGCCTGAGAGCTCAGGGTTGAAGTTATCTTTAGCAATGATCCAGTTCAATGTCTAGATCTTACATACCCCTAAGCTAAGTAGAGTTATACTCGTCAACTTTTAAACATTCTAATAGGAATGAATCTGCACAATCAAACCATAATGACCTTTTTTTCTATTATTATTCATCAATTAGAAGCACAGCTGTATACTATGTCTTTAAATTTGGCAATGTCTTTGGACTGATAGCAAAACCTTATGTTTTGCAAAGTAAATTGAAATAAAAACACACACACACAAATTGTAAAAAAGATACATAAAAACACAGCTGGCAAACAATTCTCTTTTCTTCTTCTTGTATTTCTTTGCAAATGCCTTTTTAACAACTGCATTGGTTTTATCCAGTTTGTACTGCTTTGGCTACAGCCATTTTCATAAAAATTTGTCATTTTCCTGTGCCACATTGTGGTAACTAATGGTACTATAAATTACTTTTTTATAGTAAGAGAATAGTAAAGACAAAAATTACAATGTTATTGTTATCGACACACAATAGGACTTGTAGAACAAAAAGAGGTAGGATGTGAAAAACAACAGATTTTAAATTTGTTGAAAAATTCATCAACTATAACATGCGCTCTGGATCCAATTCCCACATCTCTTATGTTTCAGGGCCTAAAAACTTAAGCCCCATTTATCGCAAATGTAATTCACCAATCACTTCCGACTGGCACCGTGCCGGAATGCTATAAACACACCATTGTAAAACCTATGCTGAAAAAATCAGGGCTTGATGACAACGCCCTAAAAAACTTTTTTTATAAAAATTTGTTCTAAAACAGCTTCTTGAGCATCTGAACACAAAACAACTTAAATGAAGTTTTCCAATTGATGCACATACACAAGGCATTCCACAGTGAGGAAACAGCACTGTTAAAAGTAACATCCGATGTTTTGGAATCCACAAACCGAAAAAGAAATATGTGTTATGACCTTACTTGATCTTTTCGCGATCATACCATTCTTCTCACACACTTAAATCGAACGTTTGGTTTATCAGGCACCGTGCTGCGGTATTTTGAATCATTTATCGAATAGAACACAGTCGGTCTCTATTGGTGACCACACTTCATGAAAACTATCTCTTGTTTTCGGAGTTCCTCAGGGGTCTGTGCTAAGGGCAATTCTCTCTACTCTGTATATGTCTCCATTGTCATCTATCATCAAATTGCATGGTTGGTTATTTCACCTTTATGCTGATAATATGCAAATGTATTGTACTAACGCGATACATAACTTACCATTGCCTCTCTAAAAAACATCAATCTGTATTGAGAGTGTAAAAGAGTGGATGATGACCAACAAACTCAAACTCAATGATGATAAAACTGAAATCATTATACTTGGCAAAGATGTACATTCAATACCAAGAACGACTCTGAACATCAACAGTAACATCATACTAACAAGCAA
>BMAT01001966.1:645842-656944 GCA_019649035.1 Elysia marginata | reverse complement strand
GGCGTTAGTTTAACCTTAGCGTGCATTTAACTAGAGTGCGTTTAACCGGATACTACTGTATTCAATACTTGATATTGCTTCCTACCTTGTTAAACATCAGTTCATTGCTCTCCATAAGATCTTCCTTGAACACCTCTGTCACAGCAGAAACCACAGGCTGGTTTAGGGAGGAGTACTCTGAGTTGGCCTGTTGTCCCATGCTCTGAGGGAACAATTCCCTTAGTGTGTTCAGGAAGAATGCTGTCTCTGCCTCAGACTTGTGTCGAGTTGACATAGTTTCCTTGAGGGCAAAGACCAGGCTGTGCTCCTCAGCAACCTTAGATGACTCTTCCGCACTGCTAGCCTTCCACTGAGTATCTCCTAGTGTTACAGGAAGGTTAAAATAAATGTGTGTCTCATCCAGTCATAACAAATCAGATGTAAAAAAATTAAATAACAAAAGAATTAAAACATTTTCTTACTAGATTGATTTAACAAAAAGGCTCAAGAACTCTACAAAAATTTCAGTTTAAATTTCTAAGTTTGAGAGTTAGAAAAGGCATTTCTTAAAACACCAATGTCTCTCAATGTCAAAATTGCAAAATACAAACTATTTGGAGTAGATACTAGAGTTAGGTACAATTTGCTGCTATGTGAGTGCTTGGGCTATTTAAAATAAACATCCATAACACTAACTACTTTTTCCACTCATAAGAATGTTTTAAAACTGACCAGCATTGCCAGACCCATCACTGCTGATCTCATGAAGGAAACGAGAATCAAGAATTTTGGCTGCTGCTAGAGTCAAAACACTTTTGATTTCCCTCAGACAGCCAGTGTGGTTGTGGTCTTTAGGCATCTGAAAAAAATATTGAAACGACAATTGATTTCCAGAATTGTTTAAACATTTCCCTTGTTGGAAAACAATTTTTTTTTTCAAATGGATATGAATGAAAAAAAAGATATAAAACCTAATACCTTTTCAATGGGTAACATTATTTAAATTAGACTAAGCGTCAGTTGAGGGTCAAAATGTTGAGATTAGTCTTATTACTTGAGAGTATAGGGCTGCTGCATGATTCTTTGAAAATTTATTTCTAATAGTTTCTCCTAGGCACTGGGTAGTCTCTAAGCTTAGATTCAGTATTTGAATTTTCTGCAGAACAATCCACTCACCAGAAGAACTGTCTGAGGTATCTACTTTTTAGAATTTTACCCACAAAAGAAGTTTTTCATGGAATAGTCCTATTGATTAATTTTTTGAATAGTGACTTTGTGAAAAATCTAAGGCTTATGACACATTTACCATTTCTACTGTATAGATAAAACTACTCACTCTTGATTCCAAAAGTTTGAATAGTAGAACAATTTTTCTTGCCCAGACTTTGTGTTCAAGAAAGCCATAGCTTTGTAAAGTCACAGACACAATGCATTCAAAATCGGGTACAATCAGTGCACATGGACGCATCAGAATCTGTAAATCACCCACATTTATGCAATTAAAAATGGGTAAAGAAATTATGATGAAAAAAAGATTGAAATTTAAAAAGAAAGTTACCACATGTCAAAAAGATATATTTTTTTTTACAAAAATCTTCAAAAAAAAAGGAAAAAAATTAACACAATTTTTCCAAAAGCACTTAAATACAAAGTAGAACCAAAAGCTATTATGCAGAAAGTTTCTAGAGAAACAATATTAACAATATGCAGTGTGTGTTCCACTTAAAGAACATTTCTGCTTAAGATAAACAGAAAAATCATGCCCAAACTTTATTTTTTTCTTTCTGCTGAGAAATTTTTCTTTATAGGAACTGTAGTTCTGCTCAACACAAACAAATTAGATGACTCAGCAATCTTTACTGACACTTGTTACGAAATATCCATTGACTTTTGATGACAATAATTTTTTCCATCTAAATCTATATCATGGTACATGCATATATACATTAAACTAGCAACCCCTTATGTTAGTGATGTAAGCCAAAGCTGATAATTTTTTTTATATTTAGACAGGCAACAAAAAATACTTGCCCCCATGTCACTCTCTGAATTGTGTTAAGTGCATTCCCTTATTTTTCTAAATATATTATTGAAATTCTTCTCAACACAAATACAAATAACACAAACAGATTTCAGCTGTCCACTATAATTCGTGTTTACAAGATTCTGCTGAACATTTTGTTAATCAATTGTAAGGTGACATCACAAATTGAGAACTTTTGAGGCAAACCCGATTTTGAGTTTATGGTATTACAGGAAACGTCTACAATCAACAATTAAAGTGGTTAAAACCAAATTTGATTAGATGATTTTTAATGGGAAATGTTTTTATTCAAAGTAGTTATTTAGTATGGAGATACATAGTGAAAAAAAGAGACAAAGGCACCTTTTTCTTGCATCTACCTAGGCTGCAAAATGTCTCATTTTATCACCTTGTCATTTAAAAAAGGAAATATAAAACAAAATTTTTTTTTACTCTGAAGTTGTAAGGTATATCAGATGCTGCTAGATTGCTGGCATTGAGTGTCATAAAGCATCCAAAATTAGAACTGGCTTGCATGAGCTTTCCATTAAACATGACATTCCCGAGCATGCGGTGGACATAGGACGGCTCTGCATTAAGCTTGGAATAGTCAGGTTGTGAGCGTTTTCTGCCAGCTTTAACATGCTCTGGAAATAAGGTTAATGAGAAGAGGAAAAAAAATTTTGTTTGTAAAAACAATACATTTGAGTCAGGCTGCTTGATTTTATCAGATTCAAAGCTATTTTTATTACAAGTGAAAGCAGCTTTTGTAACCTGAAAGTCCTTCAAGTTTTCAAAAATTCATCTATAAATAAATTTTACAAAAGTATACGAGCCCAGTACTTTTAAAATTCACTAATATCCATGACTTTTGAAAATATAAGATTTTCAAGCAGTTCTAGCAAGTTAATTTTGGTTATTTTAATTTGATAAAAAGAACTGGTTCAAAAAAAATATTTTCTTTCTTTTCAGTTACAATTTCAAATCATCCAATATGTAATAATTTTCCACAGTCATTGTATTTTCTTGCAATTTTTTTCAAATTTTAATATATAGAAAATGCATGATTTAAAATAATATAAACACATTAAATGTAAAAACTAAGATATCAAACTCATTTGGACAGGCATCAAGACATTCAGGATAAATGTAACACAAGTTGAAACATAAAAAAGGAAAAGACTTGATGAGATTTTTTAAAATTTGAATAGCTTGATAGTCGCAAAGGAAGTAAAATGCTTCAGATACCATAGAACAGAGGTGGAGGTTTGTTGCTCTTGTAGAGATCTGATTCTTTGATTTCAATCTCTCGTTCAATAGAATGTCGTCGTTGGTCTCTCTCTGCAACCCATGTGTCTTCAAAATATGTGACAAGGCCTTTTTCCTAAAAATCAAAACAAGATTTTTATATGCCATGATCAAAATACGGAGAGAAAAAATCTTAAATTGCGTCAGTTGAATTCCTTAACCCACTTCTTTCAAAAACAATCCATTCAATCACATCAAACTTTTGTGTAAACATTTCACCAGATATCTCAGTATATACCTGTCTGCTCATTTCCCTCTTTCAATCTATTCATCCTTGCTAATCTTCTTCCCTCCCTCCAACTCCCCTATCTCTAATTATTGCCTCCATAATTCTGAACATTAAACTTAGGGGCTATCAAAGAGAATAATACACAGATTGCCAATCTGCCGAATTGAAATTGCCAATCTGAGATTGCAGATGATAGGAATGTAACTAAAGAATTAACTATGTATGTTTTGCAATCGGTGCAAATGCAGCTGTAGGAAATTTGTCTTTGGGAAATTGCTCTATTTTTTGTCTTTTCCTTTATATTCTAAACCAATAAATATAATGACATTTCTACAAATTATATATAAATTTATCAATTTTTTAATGTTTAGAAGCTCAAAGAATGCAGTTTAAAAAAGCAAGGCCTTGGAATGTGAAAATTGTGTTTGACTCATTTGCACGTGTTGCGAGACATATCCGTATTAGGACCACTCCCTGTTGTTCTATTCATTTTCGGTGCATGGATGTAAAAAATTTGAAATAACTTAATGAGAATTCAGGAGGACTAAGAGTGAAAACTTACATTGAACCCATGAGGAACTGTTCGCTGTCGCTCCATGGGGGGTGAGGATGGTTTAGGTTCTACCTTTGGTAGTGGGTGCAATGTTGTCAGTGAGTTACGGCGAATTACCTTGTCACCCATTCCTGCTTTCTGTGATTAAATTTAAAGATGACATTTAATTACTTATTGATACACACAGTTTTTCATAAATAAAAGTTGAAAAGACTTATAGATAATAGAATGAGACAGCTGGTTAAATATCAGAGCACTGCACAAGCTTAAGGGATAATTTTATTTGAAAAGTAAGATTGTTACTCAACAGTTTAGTTAACAACCTCTAGGAGGATCTCTTTATGGTGATACAAATTTTCAAACATAAGTTTGTAAGAGCAATATTTTTTTCACTTTTCCTGATTTAAAATTGTAGAAGTTGTCAAATTCACATTATAATGTGAAAAAGTTTTAAGTATATTTTTACACCTATCTTCATGTTTATCCTCAACCATATTTTGGATACTATTTAAAAATTAAGAGCAATAAGTTTAAGAGACAAAAAAGGAACCATGGAGAACGAAAGATGTACCTTAAACATTTTTTAATATATTTTCATTATTTATGTTGCAATATACAAAATTCACTTCCAACATATACCAATAGCTATTTCATGATTATTTATAGATTTGTAGAGGTAGATTTACTCTTTTATGAAAAGGGTAATTATGTGAACTATGTGAAAACTTAACAGAATCGGGGAAATAGATGCACTAGACTAGAGTTAAAACTAATACAGTTAGTAAGGTTGGGTAAATAAGGAAGCAAAAACAGTGGACATGACTGTATAAGTCTTTTCCTTAAGAAGGGAACACCAGACACCTAAACCTCAGTATTTTTCTTAAATATATTGGCATCATTCATATGTGTCCATAGAGTTTCATTTTGAACCAAAAGCAGACATCATTTTTTTTCAAACATTGAACATTTTTTACAGAATAGAGAACTTATCTAGTGCACATGTTTGACATATACATGATAATATTGATTGAAACAAATTCTTATTTTCAAAAACCTTGCAGTAAAACATTTTTATTAGCCCTTTGAAAAATACAATGTTTTATCCGGACAAAAAGAGTTACAATCATACTCTCAGTTGTAAATAAAAAATGGAATTGAATATATTGTTTTGTCTAAGATGGTATGTCTTTTTATAACCGTGTAAAAAAACTATTGTCTTTGACAAGAGCTTTGAGAACCAAGGTTTTACTTTTTTTTAAATTTAAGATAAAGGGAATAAGAAAACCATTTGAAATAAACATGTGTGTAATTAATACCAACATTTGGATGAATAATTTATTCAACTGTAGTGACTGCCCACCCCCTCCCTCCGTCCACATCCCAGAAAACTATATGCTACTGAGGTTGTAAAATTGTCATGTGAAAACTTGTTTTGTTTCTTTTCATCATACTAAATTTGCTTTCAATCTGTAATGTTTAACAAGCTTTCCACATTCCAAAGACACAAGTACATCTTATGTGAGTTCTAATGTAAAAACACATTTACAAAGTATTGAACATAACACAACCTTTTCTGAAGCAAAAAAAATTCATAAACTAATTTCATTAGCTATTAAAATTGAACATAAACGTTAATGCACTTTTCTTGAATTTTAAAAAGAATTTTTAACTGCCTCAACATAAGAAAAAGTGGCAAGGGTGTTTGAATCAAAATGAGAAAAGTTACATCTGTGTGTGAATAAGAAAAAAAATCAACAAAACACCATGTTTGGATAAGAACAAAAGACTTACGACACATATGATAGCACATTCATGTGTTTTATACCTTATTTGTTTCTATAAATTGTCTTAGACATTATACCCTATTTAAGATTGATGGAAAAGAAATAATGTGGCAGTGAAATAAAAAGGCCTGCATATGAAAAGACTAGAAGAAAGAGTACCTTCACAGATATTTATAAATATCGAATGAAAACATGTGCAAACAAGACCCAATAAGAAAAAAGGCCTTGCTTCTAATACATTTCTAGTAATCTATCTACAAGATAATTTCAACAAGCATCCTAAACTACAAGAGAGTAGACATGTTAAGTTTATTTAAACATCACATACCATTGCAAAAACCTGCAAACAAAATGGTTAATTGAAGACAGGAAATTCAGTTGAAGACTAGTAATTCTTAATTGGTTAACTTAAGTTAATCTTAGAGTTCATGCAAGGATAGAAGACTCTACAGGAACACCAAGAGACATAAAAGTTCACTCAATTTCAACATTTATTCTTAAACTAGACTTATTGTTTATTGTACGGTTTCCAAAGTATATGACTAGTGGAACACAATTCCATTTTTTCACATAATAAACTTTGTACATTTTAAAAAAGAACAAAAGAAGAGACAAAAACTTGGAGGTATGCAATTTTGATGAAAAGGCTCTTTTAAGCCTTTTTAAAATCAGGGAACAAAAGCACTGTACGCATACTACAAAAACAAGTTACATGTCAACACAAAAATATTGACATATATTTCAAATTGTGCTCAAAATTGTATTACAAGCTCATGCTGGCACACAAGAAAACTATAAAATCTTCATATATTATCATATGCTCAACACTTTGGAAGAGTAACAAGAAAAATTACATGTGTGAGTTTTGAAAGTTAGAGTTAAAAAAATCAAAGTCCAGACAAGCACCAACAAATTAAAGTTTTACTAAAACTAAATCAAACCCAAACCTGAATCTAGTTAGCATTTCAGAGGTCAGATGAGGCAAAAATATAGTCGCTTTCACTGATACAATAACATATTTGCAAAAAAAGAAAAAAAAACAACAACACACATTGAATTTTTTTTAAATTTTAACTTTGTTTTAGGCCTACACCTCCCTCCCCTTCTTCCCCCATGAATGTTTTTATTTATCAAAGAGAGTTTACCACCTAAAAAAAACTTATCTGCTTGAAGATTTCAACAATCCTCACTCTTACTTACTTTAGAACCATTGTTTTAGTTGTTTAATTTGCAGTTTATAGCTCTGCCACTCACTAATTACAAGCTTTGCTTTTATGTGTTATTATGAAGAATATGATCCATATTAAAAATATAAATAAAAACGATCTCATGCATTACATGAATAGTGACAATATATTAATTTTCAATGAGAAAGACCAATATTTTTGTGCAAATCCAGTACAATCACACCTTTAGTTTTGTGAAAATACTCCATGCCACTGTTAATTTTATTAATGCTATTTCAATCACAAACAACAGCAATGGAGGTAAAAATAAGAAAGTCATCAGCAAGTCAGTGTTGGATACTGTAGCTTTACCTTATCAAAGTGTGAATGGCCACGAATCTGGTACTGGTTCTCACTGTTGATGTCTAGGGTCCTCAAAGCACTCCTTAAGTAGTCAATTTGCTGACCAGTCACTGACATAAGGCCTGTGATAAGGAAATAGTCATTTAGTTGACAATGGTTTTCATTATTTGGCTGATTATTATATTATTTGAAAAATAATATTCAAAATAGTTGAGCTTTATCCAAATTTTTTATTACTTACTAGACCTTCGAGCTAGGCCCCATTTACTAGACCTTCGGACTAGGCCCTGCCCTAGTTGGGGTCTGCACAAAAATTGTCTTGGTGCCGGTGAGACACTCAAAATTAATTTGTCTAATATAAATCTAGATGTAGATTTTTCGATGAAGTTTTTTTATCTCCATTTT
Source organism: Elysia marginata (assembly GCA_019649035.1). Classification (NCBI taxonomy): domain Eukaryota; kingdom Metazoa; phylum Mollusca; class Gastropoda; family Plakobranchidae; genus Elysia; species Elysia marginata. Next base: position 649,134 of record BMAT01001966.1, on the reverse strand, counting down.
ATATTTGGGGAAAGTTCTATTTTTGCTATTCATAGCTCAGCAATTAATCATATTTGTCAAAAATAATTCTCTAGATGCCATTTATAGTTTGTATAGATTTAGATCGTCGTTGGAACTCAACGGTTTATTGAGTGATTGCGCATACTTTCATTTGGTTTGATAACTTGGGTTTTGTAAGATCAAGAATGAGCAGGTACGAAGAAAATAACGGAGATGTCCAAACAAAATATCTATCTAGATCTAATCAATTTAAAATACTTTTAATGGGGAAAATGAAACAGAGCAATGATGTAAATTGGTTAAAATCTAAGTCGTTGAGATTTTCCTGACCTGTGTTAACACTAGCTGTCTAGATGTACCACTTAGCATTATAAAAAGAAATCATTTTTGGCTCTTTGGATATGGATATGAGCACACATAAGAAAGAAAGAAACCCTTCTTTGCGTATATAAATCTAGATCTATCTTTTAAAAAAATGGCCCTGCCAATTTGAATTTTTTTTATAGCCTATAGGGTTCATGAGCACAGGCATCTATCTATACAACTCTAAACTGTTTACAGAAGTGGATTTTGCGCCAGACAAGGTCACAGACAGATCAAACCCTGACTTCCAAGAAGATCAGAATGGGCATGGCATTACCTTTACTGCACAGGAATCAGAGGGGCCACCATGCTTAGATGTAATTAATACCAACATCTTCAACAACTCAACTAGCATCAGCAAAGACAAATGACAATGCTCAGGTATCATTGCAGGATCCTGCCATCGCAGTGACTGAAAGTGCAAATGAAAAAACTACTGACTTCTCTCATCAAAGAAACACCGTTTTCAATCACCCAGTGTCTCCTATTGCCCGACCTTCAGGTGGTTTCACATCTGATAAGCCTCATGCTCACAAGAAGAACAAAGAGAACAATGATTCCTATGTCTCTCCAATTGAAATGGCACCATTTCCCAAGACAGGGCCTCCACAGAATGTGACAAACAAGAGGAAGAGAAAGACAATAATTCTAACGGAATTCCCGCACAAAAATGCATTGGCAGCCATGAGACTATTTAAAGAAAAGAAAGTACAAAAGTCTAAGCCGAAGGGAAAGAGATGCATCTTTCAGCTCACTCAGGATTTCGATTCTGATGACGTTGACTTTGAAGAAGTTTGCCGTCAATCTCCAAGTGAGATGGATCCTCATGAATATGAGGAACCAGAACAAAATGAGGAACAATGCCATTGAACTAACAGATGTCACCAAAGTGATGTTGGGTGATCATTATAGCTCAGTTCACTTAAAAGAAAACAGCCCATTACTTCATAGCAGAAATCCTGGAAGGTCCTGATGATGAAGATGATCTTCAGGTGCAATTCTTCAAGCATGTTGGAAAGCAACACACATTTGCTCTTAGTGGAAAATCTGCAACCCTTCCTCTGAGAGATGTCCGCTATGTCTTACCTTCGCTGATCAGACGGGGGACGACCTAATCAAACAAGCGGCATTCGCACTAAATCGTGATGCATCTTCGGTTTTCTGTTTAATTCTCATTTCAAATTTTTGATTATTTTATGTTAGTGTTTGAAAGCAAAAAGTAAAGTGCCATTTATGATATAAAATATTTCATTTTCGTGCAGTTCTTTTAGGGAAACAGGGGAATATTTGTCAAAATGATCGACTGGATCAACTCTCCCTGTTGAGTGGCTCAACTCTCCCAGGCCAAGGGATAACTTTTGAAGTTTTGTTTTTTCCCATTTTCTCCATAGGAAAAATATAATTTAAAAAAACAGATTAACTAAAACTATGTGGCTTGATTGACCTTTGGTCAATCTGTCTGTGTCATCAAAGAGAGCCCAACAGCCAGACTGCACCATGCCTGTCAGATACTGAAGCATCATGGGAAGGGTGATGCTTTCATGACAGCTGATTGTAAACAAACATCGACCAAGAAGCTGAGAAATGAAACCAGAGTGAGCAGTTGGTTAAGAATTTTCCATAATAACATAGAATTTGACTGTTTGACATTTTTTAACCATACACATATGCACTTTGCTCAGAATTAAAAATCTACCAGCTGGTACATTAAAAAAATTTTTTTTTCATTTTGCATGAATGAAACAAATCGACGGAAGATTCAAGTATTGTCTGCTCCTTTTTGATAGTTTTATAAATTTCATAGAATCACCTTTTGAAAAGCATTTTGTTGTTTTAGCTTAAAGGAAAAACAAGCAAGCTTTTCATAAATTTCACTTAATTATTTTAACCCTTCAAAATTGACACAGACTAAAGAAGTGTCTACATTAAAACCAATCAAATTTTTACATAACTTCTAGCTCTAGCCATATCGTCTTTCTACAAACAGTTTATTTTTTCTTCAAAGCAAAAATGTTTTGGACAAGCTATCTTAAAAGATGCTCTAAAATATATAAGGCATACTGGATACATTAACTTAAACAGGAAATTATCATGAAAGATGCTCTAAAATATATAAGGCATACTGGACACATTAACTTAAACAGGAAATTATCATGATGAAGAAAGTAAGTAAGTATTAGAGATTGCGATAATACATGCTCAACTAATAAAAAAATCTTCATTGAAGTTTTACTGTTCTGTCACCTTTGCCAGCTCTCTGATGGTCTCAGTCTTGCCAGTGCTATTGGGCCCAATGAGAGTTGCACAGTGGAATGTTTTGAGAGCATGTCCCAGGGCAAGAAAGGCCCGCTCTGTCAGGGGCGTCATAACCAGATGGGAGCAAGGACCAAGGTACTCATAATCATAACTGAATACATTTCCAAGCTGTTGAACATAACAAGTGCTGAACTGGTAGTCAGTGGAAACAGTTGTCAGTGTCCGAGTGAGTTTAGGAATTTCCTCAACTGTAGCTGATAGATAAAATGAGATGAGTTGAGAATTGACAGAGTAAGCCTAACAAGTGTAGAACATTATAGAATGAAACAACAGTACCGGGTAATGCTGATTATTTTAATAAACTCTGGGGAACTCTTGAAGAGCTGGACAAAAACTAACAGCTCTGTCCACTAGTTACGGGTCAATATTTGAAACCAACACCAAAAATTTAAAAGCAGGAGAAGAATGTTATTATCATAAAAACATCTTACTTGTGATTTATAATTCTAAATGTTTACATGTAGGATGCAAGTTACAATTCACGTTTTCAGCAATGTAAAACTATTCAGTTCAACAGAAAATCCCTAAACTAAGTTTTAAAACCTACCAAGGCCATTTCTTATGTTTTGTTATCTTAACCCAAGACCCGCGCCAAGCCACTATATTGGCTTTG
>BMAT01001966.1:623847-635470 GCA_019649035.1 Elysia marginata | reverse complement strand
TGATGCTCTGTTATATATCTCACTTTTTGTTCTGAAACAAAGAGAACTTAAGTCTTCCTGAATTAGTCTTGACTTACGGTTCAAGTACATGGTTCCTTACCTGCAAATTGAAGAGGAAAAACATAACAGTTTTCTCAGAAAACTGTACAGCTATGTTGAACTCATAACACCTGCTTCCTGGTGGCAATATCCAATAATTAACTTCACAAAAAAAAACCAACAGAACAGTCAAACACTTCTTTCAACTTACATCCTGCAAACACAGTGTCAAAAAACTGCACAAAATATAAAGAGAAAGAAGGAGATCCTGACTAGCAAGGCAGCATCAAGCCTGGGAAGTGACCTGCTTTTTGAAATGTGTAAAGCAAAAGCCTGTAGTCTGCCAGCAAAGACTTTACCATCTTCAATAAAAAAATAACTCATCATGTTCTTATCTATAAACACCCAAAACAAAATAAAACTTGTACATATTGATAGAAAAGTGTGTTTGTCTTCAACTTACTCTAAGTGCATCGTTGCCCAATTTATAAAGAATAGGCAGGTCCTTCCGGAATTCCTGCATCTCACGATACCAGGTAGTGAGCACAGAATCTCCCTGAGGTAGCAGAGGCTTGAGTTGAGAGGCTGCTGACTGCCACTCGATCACTTTCTCCAAGGCCTTTTTTATGTTGATCTGCATTGAAATATTATTCTTTACGTCAGCATTCTAAAACTTTTAAAATATCTTCTTGTAAGAAATATCTTTCCCCTTTTATTTTCCCTGGAAATGTAGATGTACCTAATACATAAAAAAATTCAGACAGGCAAGGAAGTTTTATTTGTACACCCTATACAGTTGATACTATATATTTAAATATCCAAAATAATTAAACACCCATTGCATTAAAATAATAGTTCATTTCATAAAAACAAAAAGTTTTACTGTGGGCAACAGTCATAAAGACAAATTTCTTAGTTTTAGGAAAACATTTTATATATATCTTTCTCTATTAAAGAAACATTCAAAGTGCTTTTTCATAGAAAGCGATCGTTGTTGGTAAACTACCTTTTTAAACAACATCTGTTTCCAATCCTTAATGGTGTGAGTGGAAACTTCCACGTATTTCCATAGCTCCTGTCTCACATCCATCTTTACAACCATTTCGTTGAGGAACTTGAGGCTGTATGGCTCACCAAGGATTGCCTCTCGCCAAGAACTTGCCTCTTGCAGCTGTACTTGAGTACTGAAAAACTTTTCTCTGATCTGTAAGCAACACAAAATAGTGTGTATTTATGACGTTTTGCTAAAATTGATCGTGCTTTGATTTTATTTATTTTTTTTTTTGCATTTTACCTAATAGTCTAATAAAGCATCGCTGGTTCAGTTTATTTCTGCAAATGTGATTAAAAAACATATACATTTTGAAATGAGAGTATATGCTGTTGAAAATTTTCTTTAAAAATCCTTCTTGGTGAATGTGAAACAGGTGTTAATCAGTTTTGCTAAGCAAGATTTAAGATACATGAAAGAAAGATATACATTTTTCATTTCAGTTTTATCAAGGTGACAACTTGGAAATGCCTTTTATCAATATCAATTGTTAGTCCCATAGTGGTAACCGATTTCAGTATTTAAAATTTGGTTGCTAGAGAAAAATAAGTTTTAAATTTGATAAATAATGATGAAAATTTACAGTATAATCTAAAACAATAAGTTTGTCAAAGGCTTGGTAACAGCATCTTAGAAGTAAAACCTTACCACTTTCATTTCAGCCAGAATTCTGATTGGATTTTCCCCAGGATCAAGGAACTTTCCAGTTGTAGCCAGTTCAGCTTGAAGTGTTGCCTCCTTGCGGAGACGCTGTAGACATTTGTGTTGAAAATGAATTTTTGTATAATGCACTCTTTTATGATTTTTAACTTTGAGAAAATTAAAAGAAGTGTTTCATTATAGATTTTTCCAGCTTTTTATGTGGCATCATCTTTCTCACAACTTGATCTAAAAAAACAAGTTCTCTAATCTCAATGTGTGTTTATCAAGATCTAGATGAAGACCCTGAAAAAACTAAAACATAAAACTGACAAGTGATTAATATATAAACTTATTGGAGTAACCATACTTGTTTTATCTATATCAAAGTGATTAATTAAATACTAGTAGAAGACCAGAGCACCAAGTATAAATATTCATTTTTAATTTTATGAACCTTGAATATAAATCAGAATTTTTCCTATTTCTTAAACTGATTGAATATTACATAAGGTAATAATATCCCACAAACCCAGCTAAAATCGCCCAGTCCCATTCTAAGCAACAGTAAATTTCTCAGTATCAACCTCCTAAATAATCAATCAAGTCTCCTTGCTTTGAAAGTTCATAAAATAATATAATAAAGATAAATGCATTGTATTTTACATAATGCTGCTAGTGTTCTATGCTTACTGGTCAGATTTAATATAAAAAAAAAATGAAAATTATTTCTGACTTTGGCTTGGTTATTGGGTCACAAATTTCCCTACCTGGAAGGTCTCCTCCAGCTCCTGAGTCATCAGAGGAGTCTGAGTATTGACAAACTCTGAGGCATCTTGCATCTGCATGAGGAATGCCTCCCAAGAGGACCACACTCTTTCCTCGTATTTTTCTTCCTCTGGGGTAAGCTGCCTGTAGCTCATACGGATGACCTGAAAAATTGGTGATAACATCATGCTACTTTTTCTGTTTGCTGCATCCATGGTGAATGAGTCCAATGTCGCAATTTCCACCTTCTAAAGCAGTATCAATATTTTGTGGAAAATGTTGATTTGAAATGTAGAGGAAAAGTAAAAAGTAGAATTTAAATGTCTTGCATTCTGTCCAAGTGAGTCGTAGGTCGAAAGGCCAAGTTTTGGGATAAAGGCTTTCAAAGTTTAGTGGGTGGTCAGAAGTCAATTTTATTTTTTGTTTCAGATATTGAAAGCAAAACCATTTCTAAACAGTTTTCACCTGACTCATGTTGCATTTCATGTTTTTTATGTGTCTAATTTTAATTGCGATTTTTGCTACACCTGTTTAGTTATCAAACCTTTAAATGCAATTTTCTCCCCTTTTTGAAATTTCACATAATGCATAATGCATTTTAAAGTTTTAAGAATATTGAAGGTTTTTTTTAAATGAAGGTTTAATATGATGGAAAAAAAGATTTTTTTGTCTTTCCTAAAGTCCAGTGTTTTCACAAAAGCTGCATTAAAACTTATATAAATGTATTTACAAACTTAATGAACATTTACCTTTACAAAGTCTCAAATATTTTTCTACAAGAGAAAGTTTTTTACCTCATACAGAGATTTAATGTATTCCACTCTCTGCTGAAATTGTCCTGTGTTTTTCTTGTAGTGTGTAAAATTTTTGGCAAAGGAGGCAAAAGATGAGACATCTGACCTCTTGTCCGTCATATTCTGGGGACACATGGATTTTTTTTATAAAGTCAAATCATCTGAAACACAGTAAGTTAATGAAAGGGGACAGAAGGAAGATTTACAAATTGAGAATAGAAAGAGACCTGGAGATTGATGGACAGTGAAAGATGCCCAAAAGTGTAAGCATCAAACAGATTAAAGAAAATTGAACACATAATACTCACTTGCAAAATCACATTCATTTCCTCTGCAAATGCAATTGCCAAAGATTTTGCCTCATCTGCAACAAAGGTTATAAGTTCTTGGTAGATGTCATTCAGTCTTGGTAGCAATCCCTCATGGATGGCCAGGCAATCAATATAAAACATGCCATTCTCGGTGATGTAGTTACGATCAAAGTTGCGCACTTTGTCTGACCACTGGCGCAGCTCTGTCAGTTTTTGCTGTGGATAAAGCCATTTTTCCCATTATTTCCAGATAATACCTGACTACATAGAAATTTCAACAGACTTATAAGTACTCTTTTACCAAACACGCAGCATCTTGTAATCTTAATATTTTTACTTATTTGGACTTGAAATGTAATGCAGATAAAAAAAAAATCCAAACTTGGCTCACCTCAATAGAATACGCAGCTGCCCCTCGAAACTCTTTCACAGATTTATCAGTCCATTTCCTGCAAAACTGATGTATCTCATTCAGCCAATTATTGAACTCACAATAATGGCTGATTTCCTCAAGAGCAGAACTCATCAATTCTGTCTGCTTCTTCAATGCTGCTTGATACTCAAGGCTATGGAAAGAAATTCCAGCAATTAAAATTTTAAAAGGTACTTTATTAAGTCAAGTCATTTCTAAGTACCGGGTAAAGAGAAAATGAGATCACAAAAGTGTATCAGAATTCAAACAGAGACATACAAGACATTCTTTCTTTTATCTTTGTCAATGAGAGCTGTTCTCATGATAGTGATAGATTTATCAGTTTATGCCTTGATCTACCATTACAATAGTGCATCTCACTCTAAAATGATGGATACCACTTGACTTTTAGTTATAAATTCAACAGGATAGAAAAAGATCTTGTTATTCAGAGTTTAACAAAGGGATCATGAAATAATCAATATATGTGCCAAGCAAAGGGTTTTAGAAATAGATCTTGATGGGTTAGTAGAAGACATTTAGAGTAATATCTCACCAGCAATAAAAAAATGTAACAAAAATAGGTTTGTTGATTTGTTGATGAATGCTCTATATCATCAGAATCAAAGAGGTATTGAACAAAACTGTTGCTTTTACAACAAAAGTAGTTATTCCTGGTTCTTGATATTTTTGCCAATGAGACCCTTTCAGTCGAAAACTGCAACCAGGTAAGATGCAAGCATTAAAGAGAGTGACTTACATTGACAGGTTGCCTGCAATGCTTCTTGTAAGCTTAAACTAATGGTCTAGCCAAACTAGTACTGAATTTCTATTAAAAGGAGCAAAGAAAACATTCAGTAAAATATCACTCACTCCATATTGAGTTTATCATCCAGGTTAGCTTTGGTCAAAGGAGAGTATTGCCCCATGAACCCCTCCCCTTCCACAAGAAGGTTGTTTTCATCAGCATAAGATATGACAAGCTCAGGGGTAGCTACTCCAAGCTCATCCATATCTTTTGTTGGTGTGGCTATATTAAGAACAAAAATTATTTATAAATCATTTTTCTCCAAACCAATTTTTTGTATTCCAAATTTTTTTGTGTATTCATAAGAAAGGAAGACATCCAATGATATTTTTAAAAAAGATTAGTGTTTAAAATACTTATGAAATAGATGCCACCACATGAAACAACTTTGTGAATCAGATAAACAAAAAAATATTGCCAAGATTGATCTACAGAAAAGTACTTCCTTTTCTGTTGACATTTTTTTCTCTACATTCAATGCTTTAAAATTTTTGGCTCAAATCATATTTAAAAAAAAAATTAAAACATGAATCCTCAAATTCCCCTCACAGATAAAATTGATACAGCTTTCAAATGATTAACTAAGAAAACAAACTTTCAAATGATTGATGAAGAAGACAAAATACTTCATAAAAATTTGCCTCAACTTAAATAAAAAACAAGTTTAACAGAATACACACACACCACCAATCAGTATTGGAACATTAAGTGAATTGCTTTGCATTTCCTTGAAACAAGTCTTGTTTTGATATTGAAGAGAACTATTCTTTTGAATAAAGATATTACTTCTATGTGGTAACTCTGGCAAAGGAATGCCATTGTCTCCTCCCTTGACATGTACAGATGTAGACTGAATATCCTTCCCTTCATCAGTAAGTGAAGTGCCTGAATCAGCCCCTCTCTGAGAAATATGTTCTGAAGTATTGCCGATAGTGTGATGGCTGCTTTGCTTTAAAGAGCTGATCAGTGAGGCTGTTGCACTTTTCCCCTCAGTCATAGCCTGAGCAAAACTCAATGAAGTTCTGTTTATGCTATAAAAAGAAAAAAAAACAATAAGGTCAAACTTTTAATTTGATAGAAATTGTTCTGCCATCACAAGCTACATGGATTTCTTTTACACATTTTATGTATGTTTTTGACCCCTGCTAAAAACATAGCAAACAAAGGTATCAAGGGTAATATGAGCCAATTTTGAAAGTTTAAACATATCTTGACTTTCCATTTAGATTTATGAGACTAGCAATAAACTTGATCGGACAAGAGCGGGCTTAACCTTGTGTAGTGAGGTATTGAGACTTTATGAAGGGTTTGACGGCAAAACGCGTTAAAAGCCATTTTCAAAAGGCTGAGAAAAAGGGCAAATACTGTAGATTTTTGCTTCTTTGTCTTTTTATTTTTTTATCTCAGAAAACTGGCAGCTACACCAACAATATGACCATATCTGAGAAAGTGATATTTTTAAAAGAAAAAAATATAAAAAAACGTTTTTACATAAAATCTCAAAAAATTTTAAAAAATGGATATGATGTGTTTTGCTGTCAAACCCTTCATGTATAGATATTTTAATTTGTAATAGCACACAGGCAGCCAAGGCAAATAATATTGTCAGCCACAGACTATTTATTTTGTTGTTAGTGGCACTTCGGATCCCAAACAATTTGAAGGAATAGTGATAGTTCAAGCAGTTGAAATAAGAGGAAATAAGCAGGGGAAAACAAAGATAAACTCTTAATTCCAAGGGTAAGTGTTTAAAAAAACCATACTCCTTCGTAGCTTTTTTAGATATCCAATGTCTATTTGACATTGCTAATTAGAGCAATGCTTACTGGTCAGGATGTTTATGGGTGTCTGATCGTGTGGTTGTCTCTCCTTCTTGAGATTCTCGTTCAGTGACACAACCATCCATGGTTATGGCTTTAGATGTGAGTACACTGGGAATGCTTCGCAAAGTGTTGTTGAGGACTTTCTGAAAACGTTCCTTTGATGGAGACAAGCCAAGGATGTCTGGCGTACAAGAAAAAGTTAATATTTAGATGCTATCTTTATTTACAGTGATATGAAATTAAAATAAGACGGGATATAAACAAAAAGCAAGCTAAATCTTTGTTCATAACAAAACTCTTTGAGTCTGCAAAGTATATTTTGCCAAACTAAGTCCTGTTGCTAGGTTAAGTTAAAAATAGATGAAAAACAAAGAAAGATGTACTTATTTGCAACTATGTGACTTAAGTGGGTACTTGATTCTATGACCTTATAAAAGAGGGTATTTAAAATTATTTGTAAGTGCTATTTTATCTTGAAAAAACTACAATCAGGGATATAAATATTATACTAATTTTATGAATAATGTTATTTACTTCGACATGCTCACTACTTATGTCTTAATGAATGTATATTCATTAGACCCTAGTTTGTACTACTTTCAATGTCCATTTATCTTGTGGTGTTACACCAATAGAAAATTTCATGTGGAAAAAGAAAAGAAAAAAATCACTTTCTCACCATGTTTGTTAAAGACAAGATTTGCTTTAAAGAAGCCTTCTCTAGGTGCGTCTGCACCTATCTCCAGAACTCTATGCACAAAATGAATTGCTTGTGTCTTGGTCACTTCAAACATGTGCTCCACGATCATCTGGTCTACAAGCTTCACAAAATTTCCCAAGAAACTGAAAGTAATAGTTTCAAATAAAAAAAACTATAAAGATCGCAGTTGTAATCCATAGAAGTTGAAACTTTGTGCAAAAAATTTGATTAAAGTCACTGGACCAACATTTGATTTTGAAATAAAAAGTAAAAAAAAGTCCCAGTTCATAAAATATATGAAAACTTATTGTGAAAATACTGTTCAGGTAGCAACCAACTTCATAACTATATGCTCTTGACATATATACTTTGCATTTATTCAAGAATCAATTTTCTTCAGGATATGCATAGAGTAAATGGAAATTTGGAATTTTTGTAACTTTCACGTAATTTCTATTTTTAATGATAAATAAATGTATGTAAAAAATATCTCACGCTGTTTCTCTTTTTGCAGCTTTCAGGTTATTATCTCTTTCTTCTTTTTTTATTCTCTGCATGTAAAGGGAATCCTTAGAGCTGAAAAAAAGATATCTCATTTTGTAATTTGGATCAAGATTTTAAAAAGCTAACAATATTAACTTGAAATCAATATTTTTTAAAAATATGTATAAAGGGCAAACAAAATGATTATTTTAGTATCAAGCACTCATCAAAATATATGTTGAAAAAAAAAACATATCTAGTCAAAAAATCTGGATTTGATAAGATTTTGTCCCATAAAAATATTTGTAATTATAGTATCTATCATTCTTCTACCCATAATTTACTCTCCTTTAAATGGAAAGGTTGAGGAGGGGGAGGTGGGGGATGATCTGTTAATAGTCCATTCTTTACTGTTTTATATTTAGATCAGCTTATACATTAACAAACATTAATTTAAGCATTCAAAATGCATCACGCCTTTGATCTGGACAGTCCAATTTTGAAGAGAATCTTGTGGCAGTTGATTGTTGAGAGACATGAGTATTTCAAAAGTTGTGTAACCATCTATTGACATTTAACTGACTAATTAAGATATTTAAAGCTACTACTATTTAGTCTTGATCACCCATTACCAGTAACTTTATCACAAAGAAAAAAAATGCCCCGAAATAAATAATTCATCTACAAAAAAACAGTATTTTACAGCTACTTACAACACTTGTTTCTTCTTTATTTGATCCTCACAATATCTCATCTTTCTGAATGCCTCTTCTGCTGTGTAATCTACAACCAGTTTACAATATCTGTGTGAAAAAGATTGTCAATTTCTTAAAATAGGCTTTGGTGTAATCATTTTGCTGTTCAATATAAGATGTGTTTCACAATAAAATTATGTTGTCACTAGTATCAGTCTAAGAAAAATCATCAGCATTATCAGAAAATAAATAAGGATATGCTTTGAAATACAATAAAAATGCACACTTACATTACAAACAACTTCTTCCTATGAAAGTGTGTGTCAAAAGTCCAAAATTGGATCTAAAAGACTTTAAAAAATATATTTTCTTAATTTATGATTAAAAAGGGTACCTGAAAAACTTTTCCAATAGCTTCTCTCCCTGTATGTTCTTGTAGTTTATATTGTTTTCATATTCACCCAGCTGATAGGTTGTGCTGAAAATTAGAATAAATCAATCATTTTAAAAACTAAATACACTCTCAAATGTTAGTGCACAATAGAAACAAAAAATTCTCAGATGCTGGACTAGAAAAGGTATTGTTGACTTTAAAATAACAGAACAAAAGTCCTTTGTGTTTTATTTGTATGCTTGTTTTTAACCCAGCAGCCCATTTGCATACTTAAATTTACTTACCAAAGCCATGGTGCTAGTTGAATTTTGTATAAAATAATATTCACAAAAAGCACTAAAACATACCAGAATGATTAATTGTCGTTAAATTCCATTTAATTATCAGTTAAATTTTTAAAAGAAATAATACTTACTCAATTTCAGACGGTAAAAATGGAACTGTCAGTAGTTCCTTCAACAAACTGAAATAATATGAATACCGGTAAATGTAAAAATATAGTTCCAATAAAAGACTAAAAACAAACAGAATTTTGTTATGTACAATTTTCACAATTAAAAAAAAACATTGAAAAAAATATTATTTAGGGACAATGCCAATACCTACCCAGGGCACATATTTTTTTCTATTATGACTCTGAACGCTAACAAAATATACTTGCAGGGGCATATTGTTAACCTGGTAAAGGTTTCACCTTTTAACTCAATGAAGTCGTGTTGTATATCATATGATACATCGGGCTATGTGAGCGCTCGAGTTGCGTCACATCATATGATATAACAGACTATGGCATTTTTTACCAAACAGCTATTGGTCAAAAGGCAACCATCATGTTATTGTTTGATAGGGCATTTTTTCTAATTGAATTTGGAGATTTCCCTTTGAAAAAGCTCTTTTCTGCTCTTTATTACTACTTTTTTACCGAGGTAAACATGCAAGCAAAAAATCAATTGGCAAAAAAATGGCGCGGTTCTGGGTATTTAGGCTGGTTTATAGGGCGGGACTGCACTTGGTTAAGGATGCCAAAAGGACTTTATAAAAAACAGTCATTGAAGGCATAAAAATATCTCATATAAAAAAAACTGGTCGGTAAGCTGAGTAGATAAAATGCAAAAACCTACTGAAGAAAAATGTCCCTGCCACTTGAAAATAAATTAATGGAATCGAATTCTCGAAGGAACTTGGCTTTATCTTTTTTGCTACATTTAGAAAATTTCTGCCTTCATAATACATGTGTTTCTCTCCTAGTTCGTCCAGCTCAAACTGATTAAATGCCCGGCTCTAAGAATACAGAGGCCACTACACTGGGAAAATGTAAATACAGACAAGATTTTATGGGGTGGAAAGACAGACCTCAGGATAACAGTGGGTCTTGTGAGGGTTTTCTTGTAGTTGGAAACGAAACAACCACAGCTGGGTGGTTGTCAGATATATGGACGATTTAGCAATCCTAGTTCATAAAAGGGAGCACTTAGGCACTCGCTCCAGCAAGGAAGATGGTATCTGATATCATGATCAATATATTATTAAGTTAAAAGCTCAAGCACATTGATTTACCTTGATAAATAAACATTAAATAAGATGACATAAAATATTCCAAAAAAAAGTTTTCATGTCTTACCTTCCAATTTGCAAGAGAGCTGCACCAAACTGAGGAATAGCAGGTAAAAGATTGTTCAAGATGCGTTGTTGTCTCCTTTGGAACTCTGTATACTGGCGATTGGCTGACCACCTTGAAAAATAAAAAAAGGTTTAAGAACATATATAAAACCAATCATGAATTGACTTTTTCAGATTTAAGTACAGACCAAAATTGGTAACCCTTGCCTTATAGAAAGTTTAACAACTTTTCAAAGTATGTGTAGATGAACAAAAGAGGGTGGGGGGGGGTTAGAAAAATACTCTTGGCACAGGCTACATGAAGAAAGCAATTGGTTATTTGTGGTAGTAAAATAATAATATGCTGAGAGTACCACAACTCCTTGATAAAGTACACATGGAATAAAAAACTTAACACAAGAAAGCCAGAATTAAAACAAAGATTCAAACATAAAAAAAAACAGGGCATATACCTGTGAAAAGCTTTAGCCACTAAGAAATTTTTGAAGAAGGGTATTTTGGAAGCTGCTGCCCATAGCACAGCATCACGTTGCCACTCAGCCAATGTCATTGACTCTGCAGGCTGATCCGGGTACACATGCATAACTCCAAATGTTGAAAACACATAGTGCTCTGGGTTGGTCTTTGAAAATAGGGAAAAAGCAAATGAAAATTGCAAGAAACTCCAGCTACAGATTTGACAAGTGCATTAAAAAGGATATTATCTATTGATTAAAGAAAGGGAAACAACTCAATCATAGCTTAACGCTTTGACTCTTGGTGTCACAGATCAAGTGTGGTGTGTGGATGTAGCCGTAAATTTGTGCCATGGGACTAACTAAGAGGGCAAATTTGTATAATTATTTCAACTTTAACCCAGTTACCTTACTACGTAGCTACAGCATAAATTTACTGCTACATCAACGCACCATGCTTGGTCTCAGAGACAACTGCCAATTTTCTTATTGATCCTGTATTTTAATTTCCTCTCCAAAAATATCGTGGCAAAACATATACAACAATTACGGACACAAAGAGTTAATGAGACCTCTAAGAAAGAAAAAAATGAAAACCAGTGAATTCACATGATTTAAAGGAGCGTAGTGG
>BMAT01001966.1:612785-623721 GCA_019649035.1 Elysia marginata | reverse complement strand
TTCTTTCCACTGCTAATTTCATACCTTTACAATATTTCAATTATTTGAATTCACATGAGCAGTTAGTAAAGGTTTAAAAAGCGATAAAAATATACCTGCCTTTTTTTACTTTTCAACCTCTATCCCAATCATCAATTGATCATATATATATTCAAAGTTGAGTTCAAAGTTATTTGTTTTTGAAAAATAGTAATCATCTTCCAAAAGAGGCTTGTAGACATATTTGAATTTTCTTTTAAACTAATGTCAGCTTCTTGATTTGCCCTTGTCATTAAGTCATTTTTATATTTCAACTTCAAATGTTATTTCCTTTTCTTTGTCTTAAAATGTTTAATAATGTTTGGGCAGGACCTTGTTCCTAGGCACAGTGATGAGATCATATGGACTGTAGTGCCGACAAGGAGCAAGATTGAGGTAAAGGGATTTAATCTTGCCAATGTGATGACAGCCTGCAAAAAACTGTACAGCCTCACGCCCTGTCATCACAGGAACTGTATCTTGCATCTGCAAACCAAAGTAAATTTGCTAGAGACAAACATAACAGATTCTATTAATTTGCAGTACTTTAACATTTAAAAAGTATTATAGTTTTCAATTCAATATGACCCATTTCTTTAATCAAGTTTAGTTAATTACATAAATCCAGAAAGCAAATATGTTTTTTAATTAGAAACTAAACGTTTAGCATCTTAAGTTTGATCTAATTGTATTATATTCCATTGAATATAGAGGGTGTTTACTGTCCATTGTCCATTGTAAAGGATAAACTATGAGCAAAATAATAACCTTTGGAGCTGGTCTTGGGGTTCTCTCAGATCTAGAGCTTAGTGGGCTGCATGGAAGACTTTTACTCACAGCTCTGGATTGAACTTCTTCTTTTACCTGAAAGCAATTAGATGAAGGTGCAAAATAAATGTAAAGGTGGAAACCCAAAGCAAACTAAGATAATTTTTTCGAGAAGTCAGGAGAAAGAATTCTTACACAAAGAACACTTAAGAAATTAGTCTCAAATGGTAATTTTGCGATGATCATCAGAACAAGAAGAAACAAAGCTGCAATCTTGCAGAATATGATGATTAAGTCAAACATTTTGTTACTCACCTCAATAGGTAAATCAGTATCAAGAGCCACTGCTGTTGCACTAACTGTGTGGTTCCAAACAGACTCTCCTTAAAAGAATATAAAGAAACACAACTGAAAATAGCAACATTTGTCTTTTATGTTTTGCATATGTAAAGTAAAGTAAAAAAAAGTTTCCCATACTTGAAACGAGGATCAGAGAACGACTCATAGAGAGGTAATTTGCCATTGCTTTCCTTGCTGCTTTAACTTTCACTAAGTCTTAAAATACCTAGCTGCACATGAAGTGCTGGGTGGACACAGGGGAGCAGATAAAATTTTGCCCGGGCTGGGAATTGAGCCCAGGACCTCTTCGAAAGCAACCTTACAACTCTCACTTTGCAAATGTAATTTTATGAAGATATAAACTTCAGACAAAAGTTAATAACTTAATCACCAAGAGAGATATCCTGATTGTACTGCTTCCAAACAATTGTCCATTTTACGACATGAGAATGATAAGGCTATACCTCCACTTTTCTTTTTTTTTTTTTTTTTTTNNTTTTGCAAAATGGAGCTACATACATCATGCTACTTTTACAACAGTTTTCTACTTTGAGTTACAGAATTGAGGGAATCAAATCCTTTTTAGGCAGTTTCTGACAGATTCAAAAATTTTATTTTAAAGCAGAACTGTGCGATACTAAAACTTGGTAAAAAAGTAAATGTTTTCTTTTCAATACTTTGAATTTTTGCTTGTTGATATTTGTTAACTCTGATGCAATTTTCTAAAGCACAAAATATTACACATACTTGCTGCCATTTCCAGTGCAACAGGTCCCATTGATTTGCTGAGGTCTCGCAAAGTCAGTGGTTTGGCACCCACTATTTCTGCATCAGTCTGAGCAACATAAAAAAAAAGTTTTAGGAGCAAAAAAAAAATTTTTTTTTGTTAGTAATCCACCCATAACTCCACAAGATATTTAAAAAAATTTTTTATATAAGCTTTCAAAAATGTTATTGCAAGCATGCAATCTTGAAAATGCTCTAGAATCCATAAAGGGCACATGTATTTAAAGGGATTAATCAGCAGAATACTTTACAAATAATAGGAAAACAATATTTCACCCATCAGAAAAGGCCTTTTGAAAGCCAAGACCTATAGGCTTACAGTTGAAAAACAGGGTTAAAACTTCCAGTCAGAAATTTGAAGCATAGCTTTTGGCAGATTAAATAGAAGATCTAGCAGTAGTACCAGATAAGTGTTTTAGGCTACATTTTTTTGGATATTGAATTGAAATAATTATGAACTATGAAAGTTAATTTTTAAATAGATTAATTATCATTTTTACGGGAGTAAGAGGTAAATCCATATTTATAAAACCAATCATAAAGATTAAAATGAATATGCCTTGCGTCCAATCAAAATGAGTCAGGCAATGTTATTTTCACTGTACAAGGATTAATATTTTAAACAAAGTTTTTTTTTTCAGCTTTCAAATGTAAAAATATTGCTTGATATTAGTTAATTTCAAACAGTAAGGAAGAGATGAAAAATTCCATTTTTAAATGTTTTTTATTCAATCAAAATGGACCACATCAACACATTAAGAGCAGTTGCAAAATACAATATTTCAATCTTTACACTGCCATTGCTGGTTGCAAACAAAGAAAAAGAAATCATGAAGAAGTTTATTTTATACATCTTACTGGTATATAAGTGGAGTATGGGTTTGTGCCATCAGGCAATCTTGGGCCAGGATATCTGTGAGGAGGCAGTAGGTCCACTTCCTCTTGCTGTTTGTGGCTGGCGCTTGGGGTACTCAGAGATGGCACAGGCAATGGGATGCTGCAGTAATTCTTCTTGGGTGAAATGCCCTTCTCTGTCAGCTGTTTTACATCCTTTTAAATGTCAGCCAAAAACAACAATCAATACTTATTTATGTCTTTATTTGACCTAAAAGAACATCTTCAAGACCAAAAAATTTGTTCTTAGTTTCAAATCTAGTTACTTTTTTGTTGATGTCATTTAGCTATAACCCAAAGTCAAAATGAGCGGCAGTCTTTTATATGACATGTTAAATATGCCTACAAATATGCCTAGATAGATGAACTTCTGGATGTTAAAGATTAGTTAGGCTTAGTATGAAGTCTTTTCAAAATCTGGACTTTCAAAATTTAAAATTTGAATATCTCAAATTCATTTTTTTTGTGACTGTTGCCCTTTTCCCCTTGTAGTCTTCATGTTTATATAAGAGTTAAGCATTGCTGACCTTTTCCCCCTGTAGTATTCATGTTTGTAAAAGAGATAAGCAATGCCTCTACAGTATGTATCAAAGACTATTATATTCTCTCCAGTCTTGGCCATAAAGGATGTGGAAAATCTTTTTGCCAAACTTAAGAATGATTGAAAAAGGTTTACATTTTTTTTACCTCAAGAAAAACTTTATTTAGTATTGCCTCAATCTGCAGGTCAAACAGCCTTGCTTTGTGAAGCTTCACATGGTGTAAAATTCTCTCAAGGTAATGGTGAAACTGAAGAAAGCATAGAATCAAAAAAATCAACAGGATAAAGTTAGTTGATATTTTTTTTACTAGTAAACAGTAACAATTTTCTTTCCCTTATTCGATTTATCCAATTATTTCTTTATAAAATAAACTTCATATCATTGGATAATAATTCAACCCAATCAGATAATTCAAAATACTGATGAACCCTTGTTTATATAAAAGACATTGATACTTTTTTCTACAGTCAAATTTGCAAAATATGCACAATAGACCAGGTACCCCAAATGGCCTATCGATAATCCTCTCCTTCCCCCAGACATCTGTACCTCTTGCTTAAATATTTACCTAGTGTCAATTTTTTTTTCTCTTTTAGAGAGTTTGGCTGATTGTTTAGTTGTCCAATAGGGAGTGCAAAGCTGTGTTTAAGTTTTCAAGACACTGCCATAGACAACTGGTTGCAGGTTTATCCCACCTGTCAATAAGCTGCATTAAAGATGCGATTGATAGTGAATACCACAGCCTAAGTTAGAAATATTCAAAAAATGTAAAGAGACAGAAATGCCTCTGTGAAAGGATGATGATGTTGGCATTGGCTAAGCATGCCCTCATTTGATGGTCGTTGAACTTCGGAGTTGATTGGGTATAGTTTTACAAGCTTGTTCCCCAGCGCGACCACCTGTCCTTCATGACCACAATCATTGTTGACCTTCAATTGTCCCCTTAGGCAGGTTTGATTGTACTTTACTAAGCTTGATCAACACAAGAAATATCTGAGCTATAGAAAATGTTACTTTAAAGGCAATCAGCACATTAATAGTGCTGATGGAATAATTATATAATATCAATGATAATATTAATAACAATAATGGTAATACATGTTATAATCAGGAAATTTGATGTCATGGGGCTGAGATAAAGGAGCAATGTTTAGAAAAAAGAAGGCTTACATTAATTGTTGAATTTTTCTAAATGTTTTATAAAAACATATCTAGATTGCAGTATTTCAGAAATTTTACCCGCAGAAACACTAATAAACATTGTATTGCATTTTTGGCAATATCGTGAAAAAACTGTGCCTTATACTTGATGTCAACTCAAGATACCTGTCTCTTTCTCATTCATACCTCTGCTTTTGTTTCAAAATAATCAAAGAAGTCCTTGAAAGGCTCCAACACAGCCATGATCTCAACAAATATGGACCATTGAATTCGGCTGCAGAGTAAATTTATTGAAATACTATAGCATAGTTTGTATAAATCTAAGTGAATAAACATGAACAAATTTAAGATAAAATAAAGCTGAAATTAAAGAAATTTCTCAAAATAGAGATTTATAAAGTTAAATTAAAATACTAAAACTTAAAACCATGAGTTAAAAAAGTAACTATGAGTCTGTCTGGTAAATCAAAAGTTTAAAAATACAGTGTTAGAAGTATATCTTTGTCAACATTCCCAAGCCTTTAAAATTACTCTTTTTAAAGTTTGCAAACAACTTCTTACGCATTACAAAGAAAATTGATGGTACATTTTGTTTAATGAAAAAATGTCTTTTAAATATTTGATAAGAGGGGAGCAAATACCCAACTCTTGTGGTTATGTTAAAATAAATACAAGGACAAGGTGAATTCACAGGTGATTGATAAAAATGTAAATATTAAAATAAAAATGACAATCACCCAACTTGAATTTATAGGGACAAACTAAAACAAAATAAACATTGAAACGTTTCATCTGCGATAGCTTCATCAGTCACAGGCATACTTTAAGGCTCCGAAACAGCCATCGATCATTAAAGTTGGCTGCAGAGTAAATTTATAATAATATATTAGCATAGTTTGTATAAATCAATGTTAGTTATCATGAAAAAATAAGATAAAATAAAATTGAAACCAAAGAAATAGCTTAAAATGGATACTGAAGAGTAGCAAAAAGATGATACACTACGTTGTAGGAGTCAATAATATCAATTTAGAACTTTTGTAAAGGTAAAAATGTACACATAGGTAGTGATTACATACTTGTCCTGTTGTAAAGTTGTTATGAAGACATCTATTATCTCTTTTCTCAATGTCATCATATCATCCTCATTGACATCTTCATGGCACTCAACACTTTCCTTGATTCTGGAAGTGATAATGAGGGCAAAACGTTTTCAATAAGCAAAAAATTTCTTATTAGAATTTGATTTATAACCATTTAATAAGGTAAATGTGGGTCGCTGGCTGCTACCTAAAAAGAAAGCACATTTTGTTGCCTCTCCTTCTTTCCAAATGACCGAGACAAAGGGAACAAAAAATGGACACAGTTATTAGAAATGTAAATGGAAAGAAAGGTTCTTTAAATTCTAGATATAAACACAAATAGCAAGAGAAAACATTCTTTGGTAAATTTGTCCTGACAAATTGTTTCACAATTGCCCACACTTTGATGGCTGGTTTTGTAAATGCTAAACCAGCAGGCTATAGACAGTGTCTCATATCCCTACTGAACTCTTATCCACCTAGGCTGGCTCTCTACATCAATGACATTGTTTTCACTACTCCTGCAATGTCTGCAAAACCCTAATTCTACTTTAATTCAGTGGGCTAAGAAAGGCTAGATGGTTCGATTGCCTTGTCTTTAAAGGTAGAAGACTCCAAGAATAAATTTATTAGGAATGTTATTGAACTTACTTTACAGGTTCAAAAGTCAACCCTAACAGCTTTGTATAGATGAGTGTACAAAATAATGTAAAATGTATATTAATTTGGGAAAATAACAATCACGACCACTAATTGCCACCAACATTGTCTTAATACCAACTTATTTCACTAATAATTTCTTACTTAAATATAGCAGCTTTTAGGCATTTTTTCCCAAGAGCAATAAGGCTTCACAGAAATGTATGTGAGTGGCAATTAAGCCTCCCTGCATGGTGTTGTGTTAGTTCTTTTTTCTGTTAAATTAATTTAGTCCCTCTCTTGTAAGAACCCACATGGTGACATCAACAAACCTGTTTCTGAGTCCAACAGCCCAGTTTGAAGCATATTCTTTAGCTGTAGACTGACTATTTTGTTTCACACCATTTCCTGGGGATACTAAATAACTGCGGCCAACAACGACAGAAGGCAGCTTAGTGCCTTCTGCCTCTTTTGACCCTATGTCAAGTGACGATGACATTGTGTCTCTGTGGAATAAGATATTTTGAAAAAACAAGAACATAAACAAAACTTGTAAGATATATTGTTTAGAAATAAATATAAATCAATTGAGAAAAAACATGGTTTTTTGTCAGGAATTATCAGAAAGTCGTTATAAACAGGGCTTGAATTTAATTATCTTTTTAAAGTCAGCTTTCCTGCTATCTCATAATTGGCATAAAAAAAATCATATTTCATTTTAAGCTATAATACCCAAGGCTATGCTTAACCAACAGTAAAAAAGATAAATAAATATGAGAGTTATATGGATTTGATAACTAGCATGTTTGTACTAGGCCTAATGTTAATAAAAAAATTTTTTTGTTGTTTTGATATGTTGAGCAATGCTTCCAATAGGATCTACATTCCTTCACTAGGACTAATTCATGTAAAGAAAAAACATTCAAAGCAACAAATTAAACAATTTCTATCAAAATGTATAGATTGGCGCTGTTCAGTGGCGACACGGTTTTTCACAGCTTTGTGTTCCCAGTGTCATTCATTTTGGATTTATTGTGTTTTTGCCAATTTATGGACTTACTAAACAGTTTAAAGCAAGTATGAAATGCTGTGTTCATTATTTTTAATTTTAGTTACATTGCTTTCTGAAATATATCTGATTTATGGATAAATGTACCAAGAAGAACAATCTTTGCCAAGCCAGCAGGCCATTTTCTACTCGCAAGCTACGCTCTGCAGCCTCCGGCCTATATCAGTAGCCCTGAGCGAAATTGACCAATCCAAAATACCAACCAAAATACGATCTAGGAAACGGGGCAAGAAAGGTGGTGTCCAATCAGATTTAGTTGACTATCTTTTAGACCACCCCTATCCGCAATAGTAACTGGCAACGTGATGTCTCTTCACAACAAAACCGAGGAACTTGCGCTGAATTGTCGATATTCAAGTTTTTACACGGAAGCGGCACTAGTGTGTTTAACCAAGACTTGGCTTGAAGAAACAATACCAGACTCTATTTTAAACATCGACAACTATAGCCTATACAGGAGTGGTCGAAATGAAAATTTGAAGAAAGCGGGCCATGGCTGTGTCTGTGTTTATGTAAATGGCAGGTGGTGCTCAGCTAAGAACACACATGTGACTCATTGTATTTGTACACCAGACTACGAACTTCCAGCGTTATGCCTTGACCCCATCATCTACTAAGGGAATTTCCCAAAATTAACCTGATCATAATAATACAGTGGAATCCGGATAAAGTCAACACCTCGGGACCGAAAAAAAGTTTTGACTTTAAGCGAGGTTGACTTTATCCATTTTCATTGGGTGTGTGTGTGTGTGGGGGGGGGGTGTTACATATTGCAATGTGTAATAACTAGATGTAAGAACGAGCGCTGCGTAAGTCCTCAAAGAATGATGAAGGCTAGCTTAGCCTAGACGTAGAGCAGGGTTGGAATGCGTAGGTGTGTGCACATGAACACTATGTTCGCGCTGGTTTGGCGAGGCGGGGAGGAGTGGGGGAATCATCAGTGAATCGCGCCAATCAGCACGTGACGTGTCACTGTCTTCTGTCCGGCCGCACTAGCTCCCCCCCCCTTTCCCCCTCTCCCCCACTAGCCCTCGCCAGACCAGTGGGCCAAGGCAGGCGAGCAAGCGCTGCACGCTGTGTCTTGAATCGTTATTGGAGACAATGAGTGCCCACCCACCCACCTTCGCTATATCTCTTTGTCTCTCCCAAGACCCATCTGGGGTATCTCTATATCTTTCCATTTGACAACGAGGTGTTGACTTTAAGCGAAAATAGGTCCGAAGCTGTTGACTTAATGCGAAGTAAGGTTACTTGAATAAAGAAGGAAAAAAAACGGGACTGTTGTGAGGTGTTGACTTTAACCGAGAGTTGACTTCAAGCGAGTTGACTTCTCGTGGATTCCACTGTATATACACCGCCAGACGCAAACAAACAACACACATCAAAACAAATCGCTGACATCACAAACGATTTACTAGACAAATCGCCAGACAGTGTCATCCTGATCACAGGAGATTTTAACCATCAAACTTTAGAGCACAATCTGCCCACTTTTCATCAGCACATCGACTGCCCCACAAGAGGAGATGCCACGCTTGATTTGTGCTACAGAAACATCGCAGAAGCATACAAATGTCGACCACTGCCACAACTTGGGAAGTCAGACCATACCATGATCCACCTGATGCCAAAACACCGGCCTCTTTTAAAGCAAGAGAAACCACAAAAGAAAGAAGTCAACATCTGGAGTGTTTTGAGTTTTTGAGTTCTTGTTTTGAGTGTACAGACTGGGAAATCTTTATTGACCCATACCATGACCTAGAATTAGAAGAACCAAAAATTAATGATACAGTGACTGAGTATGTAAAATTTAGTGATTGAAAAGAAGGAAATAGTTGTTTACAAGAATACAAAACCATGGCTAAGAAAAGAATTGAGGAAAGCAATTGCCTTTCGGTGCAGAGACAAGGATGCTTTAGAAGAATGTACCAGAACAGTAAAAGTGTTAGTAAGGAAATGTAAAAGGGACTACAAAGTCAAAGTAGAGGAGAATATTAGGAAAAGCCCTAAGTCAGTTTGGGATGGTTTAAAAGCAATGGCGGGCTGTTCACGTAAAAAAACAAAACTAACTATAGAGGGAGATGGCACGAGCTATGCCAATGACTTAAATTCATTTTATGCCCCTTTTGATGTTTATGACTTTAAGAATGAAAAAGATTTAAGAATGAAGGACATATTAGAGGGATTGGAAAATGACGAAGATTTCAAGGTTAGGGTAGAAGAAGAAGAACTTGTGTTTAAAAATATTGACGCAAGAAAGACATGTGGGCCAGACGGAATTAAGGGAAAGATCTTAAAGATGTGTGTGAGTCAGCTATGTGAAATCTTTGTTTTTATTTTCAATTGTTCTATAAAAAAACCACCATCTTCCAAAAATGTGGAAAACATCTGAAATTATTCCTGTTCCCAAAAAACCTTATGTTAAGGAGATGAATGATCTAAGGCCAGTGGCTTTAACCTCCATCCTTTCTAAATGTCTGGAAAAAATTATACTAAAAGAGGTCATAAAATGTACTCAGCTCGTCCAAGATGAATATCAATTTGCATACAGACAAAAAAGGGGAGTAGATGATGCTGTGTTGGTATTTTTAGATAATGCTCTACAACACCTAGAAACTCCAAAAAACTATTGTAGAATTCTCTTTGTAGATTTTTCCTCATCCCCATTTGTTCATTCCTAAATTAAAAGAAATTGACCTTAACAAAAGCCTGATCGTTTGGATAGTAGAGTTCTTAACAAACAGACCACAGTACATTAGATTAAGAAATGGGGACCTGGATGTAGCCTCTGATTTAATAATAACAAACACAGGAGCACCCCAGGGGGCAATACTATCTCCCTTTCTCTTTACAATATATACAAATGATTATCAACTGAGAGATGCTAAAACGACCCATCTCATTAACTTTGCAGACGACACGAGTCTGCAGGGGATGATAGGAAGTTATGAGACTGAATATAGAGAAACAATTGAATGGTTTACTTGATGGTGTAATGAACATTTCTTGTTTCAAAAACAAAAGAGCTCGTGATAGATTTTAGGAGAAAAGAAAATGACATTATACCTCTCTTCATCAACAATGAGAAAATAGAAAGAGTAACATCATATAAATTTTTGGGAGTCACCATAGATGATAAGTTAAATTGGACCATACATGTGGACAAAATTGTCAAAAATATGAATAAGAGACATCACTTCGTACGTAAACTGAATTGTTTTCATGTAGATAAGACCCTTCTGCGCATGATCTGTACTAGACAGTTGTTGAGAGTGTCATAACGTTTGCTATTGCTTGTTGGGGTGGAAATGCTCAAGAGAGTATACAAAATGATGAAAAACATATAAGAGCCTTTCGCTGATTTTGAAATTCTTTATACTATATATACTGCCAGAAAAAAATCTTATCAATTGTAAAATACGCCAAGCACCCTCTATTTAGTCAGATTAGGTACTCAGGCAGATCAGGAAGACCAGTTCTTTTTAGGTGCAAACACGAGCGCTATAGGAAATCCGTCATGCCCTATGCTGTAAAACTTTTGCCATGAATCTGAAATGCCTTTGTTTGTTTACTTGGGAATCTATGGTGTATATTATTTGTATGTCTAAAAATGTTGAAATTGTTTGGTAGCTAGTGTA
>BMAT01001966.1:581637-605120 GCA_019649035.1 Elysia marginata | reverse complement strand
TTTTGACGTGACGTCACTTCACAACAACTTTCCGAGAAGAGGGAAGTGAAGAAGCGGAAAAGAAAATAGTTCCTTATAAAAACAATGGATATTTATTTTTTTGGTCGTGTTTTATTTTTGAATTTTTACCCTTTTACGAAAATATACAGCCTTTTTTTTAAGGCATCTCAAACACATGTGACGCTTTTATCGTAAGCGGTCTAGGAGAACTCTACCGCAGCTCCTCATTTATAGATATAGATATCATCATGACATCCATTACATCTGCACATACTAAGTCTTGTGTCCAGGTTGAGTGACTCAGATGTCGTAGTTTTCACCTTTAAAAGCGTTGTTGTATTGAACAAGATATTTTTCTAAGCTTTCAAGGATGTAGAAGTTTTATAAAACTGAATATTTTCAAGGGACATATTAAATTTTGTTGATATCAAATATAGAGAAGAAGAAGAAAAATAGACCTTTAAATGGCTTCTTTTTTTTTTTTTAAAGGACGTCCTTTTCCAACTCATAGACCCTCAATGCAAGACATAAATTATTGCACTTTTCATCACAGTCAAAAAACAAAGTTCAATTTATTGGCTTTACAAACCCTTTACTTTAATTTTGTTCTTAGATTGTTACTTCCTATAACAATGTCATACATAAAGATCTGTTAATTTATCTTCAGTTTATTTTATTCCTTTTTCCCTAAACTGCAAACAGTATATCATTTTTGTAGAGTAGTTCTTTGTTTTATTTCAAAGGTGGATGACTATACCTAGCCCTGATGCAATTAGAAGGATAAGGAGTAAGTCTCTGGAATCAAATGGCTCAACAGAATCGCTCACTTCCCTTTTGGACCATGATAGCTACAACAGTGCATCTGAGGTCAATGACGACGCTACTTTTGATGCTAAACAAGAAAAGAAACCTATTCATGAGGAGCGTTTGAATCAACCTCCAATTAAGGAGAAGCGATACAGGTTAGCCTAAATCTGTTTGAATAAAGTCTCTCTTGGCAAAGAAATTTTTTTAAAAGTGAGATATCAGGAATAACTTTACAGAGCACCTGAGCTTGAAGTTGAACAACATGCTTCAACAAAAAATTCGCTTGAGCTGTTTAAACACTCACATTTGAATGTAGGTAAAAGCCATATGCATTGTGATAAACCTATAAGAACAAATAACATATATCAAAATCTGGAGAGAATGTTTTTTTAAGAAAGTCTTTATAATCTGCACAAGTTTATGTTCTTACTTTTAGACATAGACTGAGTTGGCAAGAACAAGATTTATTTACCATGCTAACTGGATTATCTTTATCAATTGAGAATCAAAAATTTTTGTTTGAAAAAAATTTTGAATTTTTTTTCTTTCTGTTTAAATCAACGAAAAGTCTAATATATTTTTAGAAAATGATATTTTAAAACAACCTTTATTGTTAGGGAAACTCAGATGAAATGTAATTTTTAAAATATAAACACCTTTGCATGTGAATAATTTGAGGCCTGACTCATTTGGACTGGTTAAGAGACAAAATGTGTATATTTTCTATATTTAAATGACCTTTTTGTAACTCTCAACAGCTTGTTACTTTAAATTTATATGCATGTATTTTAAATGTACAATTTTCTATTTCTCAATCTGTAACAGTAAGTGTTTCATCGACACCCAACCTTTTAAAAAACAAAACTGACTGAAGAACATGTGTCTCTTTGAGAGCTTTTTCAAGTAAATAATGTCATATTTTATGTAAGATTTAACCTTTTTTTAGGCTAAACAGGTACAGAATGGTATATTGTATTTGGAAACGAAACTGAAAGGCCATTTCTGTCACAACTAATCTAAAAGTTTAGAGAATCAAAGAAGAGACTAATTGATTTAGAATCTTAATCAGAATTTGTCAGCACAGGCATTTTTTACTTAAGTATTTTATATGTAATTGTGTGGCAATTTTCCTATGACGTGGTTTGATTTAGGTACAATTGGTTGTCCAGTTCATGTGGTAAGATATGAAATAAAGCATCGTGTCTTTAAAAAGTTGTTAGCTTGTACAGCAAGATTTTTTTTCTTCTAGCTGAGACATTTGTTTTGTCCTCTTAGTTGATCTGTATTCTGATCTTAAGCCTTATTTTCAAGATGTCAACCAATTCCTTATCACTAATATTAGCATGGAGACATGACAACATTAGGCCTCAATCTTAGCTAGTGTAACACAAAAACATGTATGATTGTATCATAGTGGACACTTTATGACAGGAGCTTTAACTTAAGGTTTAGATGAGGGTCCTCTCAAATTGTTTATTTTTCAAAATCAAAGTTTTCCTATCTACTTATCTTTTTACTCTTTGTCAAAATTCATAAATAGTAAAAAGTTCCTGCTGAAGATAAATGTATGTTGTTAAAAGAGCTTTATGCCTTCTCACCTTTATTTTTGTTTCTTTTTGTTTCAGTAGGAAGACAAAGACGAAACCTGACAATGATCTCTCAGCATGGGAGAAATGGGTCATCCAGAAAGCAAAAGATGAGAGACAGAGAAAGCAGTCAGAGAAACAGAAAAAGAAAGAGGAAAAACTAAAAAAAGAGAAGGAAGAAGAAGAAAAGCGAGAGAAACTGTTGAAAGCTGAAGTAATGATGCAAGTGTGGTTAGAAAAGAAAAAGCAGGCTTTGAACCATCAGAAAAAAGCAGACAAGGCTCGTGAACTTGATGAACAACGCAAAAAAGAGGAAATAGACAGACAAATTCAGCAAAAGGCATCTGAGAAATTTTCTCAGTGGGAAGAAATGAAGCGTAAAGAAGAGAAAGAAAAGAGACTGCAAACTAAAATGGAAAATCAAAGGATACAGGAATTTGAAAAGCGAAAAAAAGAAATTGCAGAGCAAAAGTATCAAGAATGGCTCATGATGGCTAAAAACAGACCAAAGTCTTCACCCAACAGCTTTGGCTACCTCTCCGGCAAAATGACAGGTGAGTTGTAGTGAAATGTCTTTAAATTTTCTTAATTATTCCTCATTTATTGTCTATTAAGTCCAAATCTGGCAGAGCTTGCAATTTTCACATGTGTATGTGGAATTTGTTTCAAAGAAAGTATTTTTCTGAGCATTTCTTAGCTGAAAGTTTCATAACCTTCTCATACATTATCAGATCTTCTGAGAGACTTAGGGAAATTTAAAGGTTTTAAATCTTAACAATATTTATATAAAAGAAATAACAAGAGAGGATGCACAGAGAGTGTCTTTACATAGATAGACATGCAGAGTAAATTGCAAACGGGAATTCATAGACTGTAAATAAGTTTTTGACTAGGAATTTTAACTGTATATGTCATGAACTTCTGCAACAGGGAATTGAGTCTAGTCTTTTGAAAAAGTCAGCTCAAG
The DNA here is from genome assembly GCA_019649035.1 of Elysia marginata. Lineage (NCBI taxonomy): Eukaryota > Metazoa > Mollusca > Gastropoda > Plakobranchidae > Elysia > Elysia marginata. Next base: position 601,760 of record BMAT01001966.1, on the reverse strand, counting down.
CAAAACGAAGGGCAGGCAAAATTATCTATACGGTTTTACATTACAGATACTTGACCCGCTTTGTTTAGTTGACTATTGGAAAAGGTTTCAGTTTGATCATTACTACTGTCATTTTGTCACCGAAAGATTAAAATATTTGTATAGTGTCTGCTATGGTGACTTTTTTTGTTCTTTTTTTTTTTATCTGTACTTCTCTCGTAATAATTATTTTAAGAGAGCATTCTCAAAAATTAAAGAAAGCATATAATTAGATTGATTGACAATCACTGTGATTATAACATCACCACCACATTCTCCAACAGCAGCAGCAATAATAATAATTATTGTCATAATAGTGTAGTAATCGTTTTTATCTACTTTTGTGTTGACTTATCTTAAAACGATCAGAAAGAGAGAGGAAAAGGTGTTAAATATGTCTTTGAGGGAAATATAATCATTGTCTTCTTGGTGTTTCTTTTTTATACATAATTTATTTGTCCTGCTTGTTTGCTATAGGATTATAACGTTTATGTTAGAAAGCAGTAATCATGTATTTCTTTTTTTTCCAATATGTATTGTACTCTGAAATACTTAGTTTTGAATCTTGCTTTTCATAAGGTGAAATTTGAAATCAGGCATTGTACACCAGGAAAAAGTTTGTTTCTTTTTACAACAATATCACCTCCTACTGACAATTCATCAAGGACAATCTTATTTGTTCTCTTCTCTGCCATTGAATTTGTTGCAGTCTCCAATAAAACCAAATTTCTGTTTTTCTTTCGTACAATATCAGCTGCTCTTTTTGTTAGACTTGTTTACAGCTCTGACAAAAAAGCCTTAAAAATCTTGCTATAGTCACTCAATCATGCAGGGCATTTTCTCCTTTTATCTCTTTCATGTCGACTCATTCTATAAAATTAATTAAGATGTAAGGCGCAGCAGGAGACACAAAAAATAACTAACAACAAAATTGTTTGTGGCTTTGTCCTTTAATTGCATAAAACAAGTATATATTTAAATCTATTACATATTTGATACGTATAAGCACAGTATTAATTGACTGTACGATATATTTAATCATAGCAATGCTCAAATTTACACTTTGTAGCAGTTATTTGAAACCTCTCTGATTAGAAAGTTTTAAGTTAGTTGTTAATAGGACATAATTGACGCACTTTGAGTAAATCTCTAACCAAGCTGTTGTTTCTTGCTGTTACTGCTAAGCAAAGGGACCAAAAGCTTAAGAATATTGTGATTCTATGGTTTAAGCCATGATAAGTTATATTTCTTTATCCAACCTAATTTTACCAATGCTATATCTCCTGTCCGAACTATAATATTATCAATGTGTTTAAAATCCCGTTATGAGGGGGAGGGGTTATGAGTCCCGACCTTTTTTTTTGTTTTACCTCTGCAAATTAGAGAAGTCCTAACCTAGACCATTAAAACAAGGCACTATATGTCATGTTCATGTTGAAAAGGATATATACATGTATGTGGGTAAAGTCTTGTATGCTGTGAAGTGTCTCTCTATCAGTTGTGCAGAAGATGCCTTTTCTTTAAGCCTCCTGTTGTTCCTGCTGAACTTCTGCGGTCTGTTGGCTGGGCATGTCTGCGCCCATCACTGTTGCCAGGTGCGCCTCCTCTGCCGTGTCGTCTGCTGCGGAATCAGCAGAAGTGTGCTCTACCTCTCCAATTGTGACTTCCGGTATGGGAAGCGGGGGAGGGGACAGGCCTAGACTTGCCTGGAGTGCTTTGATGGCTCCGCTGTTGGTCTTATAAAAAGCAGGCTTTTTCTTCATCTGTAGATCACAAATACACTCAGATCACTAAGTCTTGTTTAAGACCAAATGCAATAATTTTTGTTTACTCAAATTGGGGCACATAAGTGAAAGTCCCCTTTTCCTTGTCTTTGTATTGCATACGAAATACAGAACTTTAGTTTAAAGGATGGGTTTGTTATGCAGTAATTTAAAATGTAGATTGTGTACGGCTAGCTATGCTAGTATGAAGGAGCTGTGTGAGTCTTAGCACAGTCAGGTACCCAAAGTTCATAAATTCGTGAATGTATGTAAAGAGGGAAATGGGATTGGTGATAGAATGGTTATATTTTTTCGTTGTTTCTTGCCATAGTCATCATATCACTCAACATATATTTACCACGTCTCTTGCTTTCAAGCTTGCTCCCTTTGAAACTAGCAGTTCAGCCAGCTGGGCTGAGGTTCCACATGCGTAGTGTAGTGGCGTTCTGTTACACTGAGGAGAAATATAATAGGGTGCCATATCGAAACTGGTATCGTAGCAGAATTGAGAGTATCTTAGCATTAAAAGAGAGCCATTGAATTGCCAACCCCGTGGAAATATCTTTTGTATCGTGTAAGTCAGATGAAAACGGCCAAGCCGGCTAACATAAGCTTATTATTGTCGAAGACGCAAATTTAGACAAAGAGCTGTTGGTGACCTGATGAAGTAGAGTTTGAAAATGTGTGTAAATACTAGCTATGCCTATGCTGATGCCTACTTACATTATCTCGCGCCTTAAGGGAGTCTGGGAAGTTGGAAGCGAGGTGAGTTACAAGCTTGACAGCTCCTGCCAGGGTGGCGAGGTGCATCAGAGAGCGGCCTGCTTCATCCTTAGCTTTCACGAGCAACGGCTGGGCAGTCACAGCCTCCACTGCCTCTGTCTCACTTTGTTCTTCTCTATTAGTCGCACTCTTCATTGTCGATACGATCACCTCCTTGTGGGGTGAAATTACACACATGGACTCTTTTGTAAATATCAATTAAGATAGGATTCGAGACTCTTTTGTGATAGTTTACTGATTAAAATAGAATTCATTTTATGCTTTGGGGGTACTCTAGACTGAAAATACTTTTGAATAAACATTTTTCAAAAGGCTCACATTATAATAGCTGTTTTTTTACATGATTTGAAAAACCTGTATTACAGTGTGGCTAAACCGAGTTCAGCTGCGCAAGACTGGTGTTGAACCAAGTTACCCTACCATTTCCACTTTTCACCTAAAATTAATGCATTGGTTTTATGAGACAACTGAAAGCCCTTTCTGAATGGAGGTTCTGCACTAAATCTGATACGTCTTGCATTTAGGCATTACATCTATTGAACAAATCATGGCGTAAACGCAATTAATTCGTTCGAAATAAAATGATGTTAAGAGAAATTACTATATGCTGAGTTTGATAGGAGCCGCGATGTTGTGACAGAATGTAAACGAGATTATGACCTGAAGTTAAAGATGTGGATGCAGGTAAGTTCACGCACGGGAAATGTCTAAAGTCACCGATTTGTTCCTATTATTCCCTTACCTTAAGACCTGAGAGCCTGTCCAGACAGGCTTTAGTGACTTCGGGCAAGCTATCCCTGTCTACTGTCTCCAAGCCGTCAAAACCATCTAAAACAAGCTGCTCCAGTACATCTTCTCTTCCGTCCTCCAGGATCTTCTTCAGGTAGTCGTCTGAGGGTATAACATACACGGACTTCATAATGGGGGGGGGGGGGGTCGGAAAAATGGGTGCATTAAGATATCCTAAACCGTCTCTGAAACAGGGTTGTATGAAAGTAATCTATAACTATTTGGGCTCGTTCTACATGAGAAACAAAGGTTTAGTTTCGTGATTTTATAGTATATTTTGGTAGCTACATTAAAATGGTAAAGAAGAGAGCGCCATCAATACCTATAGCCTGAACAGTTTCCTTCTGTCCCGTTTCCTGGGCTATATCCCTGGCGGTCTTTCCGTTGATGTCTCTGTCCGCAATGCTGTAACCCAGCTGTATAAGTGCTGTGAAGTCCACCCCTGCAAAATAAAGATTGATAGTGTGTCTTCATCCTGTCTAATGGCTCTTCGGATTCTATGTGTTTATAAAAAATACAAAAACTTATGTGAGATTGTATTTATTTTGTCAGTCCCCGGAAGTTTAGCTAGTGTATACTCCCAACAAATTTTCTTTCGCATTTGATTGATTTGGTTCAACGTTTGAAATTTGTTCTTCAGTCTCTCACTGTTTGCACCTGAAGCTCTTTCAAAGACTATACCCATCTACTTATCCAAGGATGAACGATTTAATCCAACTTTATTCGGTTTGACATTTCTGCTAGGATTTTCCTTAGCACCCCAAGTCTTCCCACCTTGTTGAGCAGCCAGTTTGTGAAGCTCTGTCTGACCAGCGCTGTCTCTATCCTTCACTGAAGTATCATCGTCCTCCTCGCCATCGTCATCGTCGTCGTTGGCGTTCTCCTCGGCCTCCTCGCTCACTGTGGGTAGCGCTGGCTTTTGAGCCAAGGCAGATTCTTTTGCACTAAACGTAATAAGTTAAAACAACACACTGCTCGTTTAGTCGATAGAGAAGACTTTCTTAATAATGAAAGCATTTAGGATTCTTAATTTACAACTTTTTTAAAAATTCAAATAAATGAACAGTATGAAGCAGGATATTTAAGGTTGTAAGCGACTTAACTGTGTAAAAAGGAGTTAAAGCTTTTTTCATTGTGCTGTTAAGTGTTTACCCCTAAACTTAACTAAACTGTAGATCGTGACATACTGTTAAGAAGAATATCTCAAATATCTAATCGTGAACCTAAGCACGAGTTGGCTTGATCTCCGATATTTCTTTCGAAGGGTATGCTTAGATACCATATCCTGTATACACCTACTTTATTCACTGCTTCTTTAAATCGCATTTCCAGATGCACTCATATTCGAAAGAGTGTTTTAATTGCCAAGATAAACATTTCAAATTCGGGTGGTTTTTTTATCAACACACCTTCTCAATAGCTCTTCTTGCTCCTTTTTCTTTCTTTCTTCCTCCTCAATCCTTTTCTTTTCAGCCTCCTGCTCCTGATATCTTCTTAGCTCTTCCATTCTCTTGAATTTGAGCTCCTCTTCCTTTATCAGTCGGGCCTCCTCGTCACGAATAGTCTTTAGTATTTCCTCTTGCTTTCAGTTGCGGAGAGGCAATAAAGCTATTATTATCGTTTATATAGAATTTATGTATACATTGTACTGTTTTAAATTATATAAAACATGGATAGGCTACACATGTGCCTTGATAGGATATATAGAGATTTGAGCATCCTTGCATAGTTACTGTTATTGTTTACTTTTTTAGGTTGCCTAAGGTTAAGCGATCAGTCTGAAACTTAATGATATATTTTTCACCGTAATGATCGTTAGGAAATACATGATATTTAGCACAAACTCATTGAATCGAACTCCATGAGGCTATAATACTTCACGACACTACGACATTCAATGGGCGAGTACAAACCTTGCGACTATAGGCGTCGTCACGCCTGTACTTATAGAGCCATCGGGCCAGGTACTCGATGGGGTCCCAAGGCCGGACCTCGGCTATTTCTGCCATGGCCCTGGTGAGCGCCTCCCCCAGGTGTTGGGCGATGTAGCGGCCGTCTACGGTGGTAGGAGGCGGCACTGGCGGATCCCGGCGGCAGCTGTGTCGAGATACGTACACTTGCAGCGGCTTGATCTGCTTAGGTCCTGCTGGAGCTGAACCAAACCAAGTCAGTGGGGATTTAATTAGCATAGATAAGAATTTTCACCCAAATACCAATGAACCCTCTAGACTCTCACTTGTCTCTAAGTGATAAAGACACGTGGAAATACAAGTTTCGTTTGTGTTATATTCAATGGTACGCCTTTTAGGAGGAACAATATCCCATCCCTCTTTTCATAAGTAGATCTGGTTGTTTGAGTTTTAACGTCTCTTTTCAACTACAAGGTTATATCAGAGACGGCCCTTGGGACAATTGAAAACGTGCTGCCACACTGTGATGTAAGGAGCGCTTGCATGCACCACACCCAGTCACATTATCCTGACACCGGGCCGACCAGATTTAGCACTAAATCCATAATTCCAGACACTACGTGACTAGGCGGATCAGCTGCTAATACCAATTTTAAAGTCCTTGGTTTGACTCGGCCGGGGATCGAACCACGTATCTCCCGATCTCTGAGCGAGTGTCTTACCGCTAGGCCACAAGTAGATCTGAAAATACGTAGTGGCTCAGCCATAAACAGCAGCAGTTCTAAATTCAAAGCAAAAAGTTAACGGAATGGTATCTGAATATGCACAGTGAGTAACACATAAACATCTTTCAGTTCTTAAAATAAAAATTTAAAAATTGATGGCAATGCAAAGCTTGTCGTGAAAATGATCACTATAACACCCCCTTGAATTGACTTTTGAAAACGTTAGTGCAGTTCACATTGCTGTATTTATAATGACTGAATTTCTTCATTAACCTTAATAACTTACTTTTCGCCTCTGCAGCGGAAATTTGAGTTTCGGGCTCTTTATGCATGTCTTCGCCCGTGGTCTCTCTCACGTCATCTTCTGTATGCTCGCTAGTCTTCTCATCAGCGGTTTCTGGCTTGTCCCCTTCAGCAGCCGGCCCTGGAGAAACGGCTTCGGTTCGTAACCGCTGTTCTATTTTAGCTTTCATCTCTTCCAACAAGGTAGTGTTCGGCTCTGAGGCGTAGTCTAAAGAGGACTTCCCAGTCTTCCCGGCAAGGAAAGAGTATTAAGAGAAAATTAGGGATTGAATACGTTTGAGGAATACAGTCATATGACGAGCTATTTCAGAGTGCGCGATTTACTTTATAATCTCTATTAGGATTTTGACATACAATGTAAATGTGTATTTGTGCTATATGTTAGGCTATCTTCGTTATTATCTCAGGCATAAAATATTTAGAGCTGCTTTCATCATAATGGCGAATATTGTTTGTAAAATGTAACGGTATAACTTGCAGGTGAGGGTGGAGTAAAATTGGTATATTCTTGTGTTTACATGTTAAAATTTGCCATGGATTCTCAAATTTTGTATGGTCAATGTAAGCGAAAATCGTTTCATACTTGCAAGACCATAAGCATTTTTAACTTACTAATCGAATCCCTTCGTAAAACTGTTAAACTTTAGAATTGGATCCTGCAAAAAAAAACCTACCAGGTCTTTCAAAGCCTCATTGGCGCCAGCGTTTTTCAGCGTCTGATATATCTCAGTTCCCGGTGGACACATTGCGGCATAGTGTAGTGGGCATCGTTTTGTCTGCAATTGTCAGCGATAGATACGATTATGTAGATTTTTTTTATAGTTGGTTAAAAATACTGTAGAGTGACCTGCTGCTATCTGAATCAGACACAGATGCACCCCTCTTTTTGCGACGTATCTTGAGTAGCAGGTCTGGTAACAACACCATGTACTGTTATGCGTCAACCTACATGTACACGTGTCTTCCTTGCTTTATCACCCTATCTGGTTCGTATACTCATGTTTATATTCATGAAGCTTGTTCTGCTTACATGAGCACTCCTAAATTAAGTGAATGTTCCCGGCAAAGAACTACTCCAAATGCTCAAGTTCGCAATTAAGCTAAAATTAGGGTAGATAACTTCATTAAATAAACATGCAATGTATTTCTATAAAATTATAAAGAATACGGTTCCTTTAAGCATCGAAAGGCGTTACAATAAAAACTTGGAACGCCATTTTTTTAGCTTTGTAACTGCAGTAATGTAGAAAAGAGCGGTGTGACTTACGTAATCCTGACTGTTAATACTGTCTGGTGCCACAGCCAAGATTGTGTCGACAATATCTGGTCTCTGGCAGATGACAGCCTGGTGCAGCAGTGACATTCCATCACTTGTGAGACCTGCCACTAGAGGCCCGAGTTGTTTTAGATGCTCGGCCTCCACAGGCTCACTACCCTCTAATATACTCCTAGAGACTGCAGCCTGCTTGATCTGTACATTGATTTGTAGGAGGAAATATGAACAAAGCTGTTGTTTATGTATTAAGAGATAAGGAGATAAGATTCAATATTTACACATAATTTCGGCTGATTCGATACAGTTTTACGCAGGTTCTTGGTAGCTTCAAATTTCACGAAAGTGCGTCGTAAGATTTTTTAGAAACATACACAATTTTTTTGTACAGGTAAATACTTCCCAGCGATGGAAAGGGTTTGTGGCTAGCATTTATAACAGAAAATTATAAGTCCGAAATTCTACTTTTACTTCTAGGGACTGATGTACTAAAATCATTAAACGTTTCATTTATAGCTGTATCTTTTTTGACAGGTGCTTTTTCTGCGTGAGGGTAATAATTATATGAACTTAAATTATTAAACCACTTACATTAGGGGGGCATGAATTTTGTTGCTCTTTTAAAAAAATACTAATTGAGGGTAACTTGACTGGCTTTTGAGATTTACGAAAGAGATTACCTGCGCGTCGATGAGTTCAGACAATTTGTCCCTCACGTTCTCCAGCAGACCAGCCAATGCCTCTTCCTTTGGCGAGCACTGTTCCAGAGCCCAGCCTTTCATGGCAAGGTCCTCCAATTTTTTAAGGTCACCTTGCTCCAGAATTGGACCAAGCACGGCCGTCGCGACTCGCTCCGACCCGCTGTCCGCAGAGGACGCCAAAAGTACGTCCATGCCACTTACGCCCTGATAGTCACGCGCTGCGGGGTCGACTCCCTTTGAAACCAGAGCCTTCAGTACATCCACGTTCTCGGGCATGCTCTGGGCAGCAGCGTGGAAGAGGGTCCGGCCGCCAGAGTCTATGAGGCGTCCAGGGGCGTCGAGGGCGTCCGGGTCCGATTGGGTTTTGAGGAGATCTAGGATTACGGGTCCTTCCCCTGCCTCAATGGCCTTGGCTAGCGCACAGTTCTCCATCGAAGGCACCTGAGAGATGGCGTTTGACAATGGCCATATAACAGTGTGGTGATATTCAATTTCGATCATGCGAGGATATTACATGTATAAGAATCATAAGATTTTAACATAAAGCTCAAGCTGTTTCAATACTTAAAGCGGTTGCACTAATAAAAAAAATCAAATTGAGCTAAAAGAAAAAGTCTCTCTCTCTCTCTCTCTCTCTCTCTCTCTCTCTCTCTCTCTCTCTCTCTCTCTCTTTCTCTCTCTCTCTTTCTCTCTCTCTTTCTTTCTCTCTCTCTCTTTCTTTCTCTCTCTCTCTTTCTCTCTCCCTCCTCTCCTCTCCTCTCCTCATCTGTCTTCTTCTTCTTCTTCTTCTTCTTCTTCTTCTTCTTCTTCTTTTCTTAACATCTACACATACCATATGACCTGCTTTACTTCTTATCAATCTATCTACCTACTTTTAATGCTAATGCATGAATTACTAATATATCTACCTACTTCGTTGTCCACGTGTCTGTCAGTTCTATTCAATTATCTGTCTTTATTTCTATCTTCTTCCTACCTATCTGTCTGCCAATATATCTATCCTTCTGTCTGTCAATTATGTCTGACAACTTATCTGTCTTTCTATTAATGTACTAATCAATCTATCTACACATCTTTCTTTTTCCATTTTTCATACAGTTTGTGACAGGTAAACAAGCAGCTAAAGGATCGATAACGAAATGCATAAAGTGGCATGGATAGCAATGTTTGAGTAGATGAAAGGCAAACTAAAGATTATACACTCAGTTAATTCACTTGCATAATCTGTAAAAAGACAAAAAATAGAAGTTTAGCTTATCTTATAAAACAGTCTAAATGATTTTAAATGTATTACCTTTGAAGTTTTGCGGTTTTACTAGTAGAATTGACAAGATTGCCATTACATTCATATTTTTATATAGAATTGTTAAAAGTTTGCTTTGTCAGTCAACTACTCAAAGATACCATATGAATAAATATGCTGAAGAAGCTCCTCAGTTTTAAAATAATCTGGTTTTCAAATACATATTGTCAATAAGATTATACATTTAAGCTTTACATTTACCTTTTAGGTTGACTCGTAATGTAAAAACCTGGCAAATTATTTGAAACGATTGATGAAAATGAAGTAAAAATACGAGACTGACAGGCTTAATAAAAGTGCACAATAATTTTAGAAAATAAATATTTATTACTTTTACCTGTAAAATCTGCACAGTATCAATTCCTGTAAGGAAAAAGAAAAGAAAAGTGCGTTCGCTTTATAAATAAGCTTGATTTCAGTGTATCACTTCAATGTCTAGTAATTCCTTCATGGGAGTTTTTCTTTAACACCTTGCGTCAAATGAGTTCCGAAATACAGATCGACAGTAGCGCAACAAGGTTTTTCCACAAAAAAATCTGCTTCGCATAGGCAGAGGGGTAGCAGTCCTGGTTGCTTTGCTAATCTGTAGTACAATATATTTTTGGACCGCTCTTCGCCTTTTACAGATGACTTAGTAGTATTGTCCATGGCATGTGACGTTTCGGCGTTCCCCTAGCTGAACGTGCCTTCAGTGTTCACTGTTCGATACCAGGTCGTGCTGCGTTGCCATGGGTGAAAGTGTGAGGAGGGTCAATGTTGACCTTAGAAACTCCTGTCGATAGATTATTGGGTCGACCAGTGGCGTTTACCCCCATTGTAAAGTTAGGGGAGAGTGGTCGTTGTCTCAGGAAATCGAAGAAATGAAATGGGAAATAAAAGAGACTGGGCAGGGCAGGCAGGAGGGGGGGTAGCATTCGGGAGCGGGTAAAGGTATTAGAGTTGTTAACAGAGAGGTTTGACGGCAAACTAAGAGGGAACGCATCGAGAAACAATACTGGTTTGTCTGCTCGTCGCTTCAGTGAGGATACACAATTCACCGCCGTGCTGTACAGCATTTAGTGTTGTTGCGTTAGGCTTCCCGAAGTGAAGCTTTGACAAAACCTGTTTGAATGGGGCAATGGCGGGCACCTTGAAAATAAGGCAAAATGTTCTCAGACCGGGTAGACATATCAAGCGTGAGATCAAATATAGATTGGAGTGCTTTACAGTGAATTGATCTGGTAGAGCTGTCTGGCACTTGGCTGTTCGACCACGGTCTAGTGGAGCGCAGGTTGAATTGTTCCTTATCTGCTGTCTTGGCCTACATTTGTTCATTTGAGAATCTAGAAGTGAAAGAATGTGTCCCTCTTTGTTTCCTACTCGCCTTCCTTTCGCCGCTTGATTTTTCGTCAATCTTGCCTCTCTACGTCCCTGTCTTTCAATATATCTCTTTCTTTTTATTATAATTGCAAACTCAATGTTGACGGAGGTCTCTTCCCCTTCCCGCTTATCCTTTCTGTTCTCGTGCTACCTCTAGTCTATGTCAGAGTATTCCCTTTATGGTTTTGCTTACTTGACCTTGTGTAAAGTAGGTTGCTTCTTATTGTTTGGCTACAGTTTGTAAAATTTTAGCTTATACTTGCAGCTTGGAATGTTTGCACATATACTAAGTTTAGTTAACGGGTGTTACCTGGCTTAACCAAAAGCAAAATATTTGTTTTCAGGCATTTAACAATCTTATTTTAAATGCACCAGACTAGCACCAGAACAGAAAGGAGCGGTTATCAACAGTTCGTTCAAGTCGTTTCATAGCTAGAGAAACGGTTGTTTTCTTTGATGTGATCCCCTTATCAAATGCCTTTGACGCCCTACTGTCTGTGACAATGAAATTATAAATGAAATTATAAATTATCTGTGACCATTGAAATAGCATAAATATGGCAGGTCGCAGGGTCTTGTTGCCTCTTTTTGGTCATAATAACTGTTGCCATTAGGACAGAACCTGTTCAATATTGAAAGGGATGAAGTATTCCTATATATGAAGTATATCGAAACAAAAATCCTTATGCGAAATGCATGAACCTAGGATATAAAGAGATAGTAGGGCCTGGCATTATATTCTCGTTGAACCCGAGGTCTCGTTGGACACAAGGATGTTTAAAAAAATGTAAGCCCTACTGTAGGAGAAAACATGAAAGTACACGTTTGTAAATCAGTTAAGCTTCAAGAGAAAAATAAGTTTGTACACAAAACTTTAAAACAGTTTTGATCCTTGATTGCCAAATAAATAAACGTGCCCGTGGGTGGCATTTAATTATGTAATGGCACTTGCGGGTGGTCTTTTTAATTGTTTCTATAAATTAAGCTTTTTGTCTCAAATTAACACTGCTCTGTGGATACGTACCCGTCTGTGGTTTTAAATTATTTTATAATTTGGTACCTTTTTCCTTTATTAAACTTTATTTGTCAACTGATCATCGTAAATATTTCCCAAAGAATTCAGAGGTATAAAGTTATCTATACTATTTAATTTGTACATGTGTTAACTGAACTCGCAACGTAACTACTGGTTGCGAACAAGGTAAAATCTTTTTTAGGTGTTACATTAGTGTATGCGCCGCTTAATAGAACAGCTTCTATTGTGTGAGTTTAAGAGTAGGAAGCAATTTTGCTGGTGTGCGTGAATCTTTTTATTGTGCGTAGTGAAGTGCTTCATATTGGTAGAAAATTTTCATCTTGAGTTCATAATAGAGATTACATTGTTTTAAATTGTTTTAATATGAAAATTAAATTTCTTTTTTAATGTTTTATTTTCAACCCTTGTTCCTTTTACTTTCACCATTTCATTCTCCCATTTTCTTCTACCCCTTTTTCATTTTTCCCTTTGTTTCACAATTGAAATTGCATTTCCTTGTTTCTATGTAGTTGTTGTTTTCGCTTGTTGTTGTTGTTGTTGTTGTTGTTGAGGTTGTTGTTTTTAGTTTTCCTGCTGTTGTATTTCTTCTTTTCAATTTCATCTTTCCTCCTTCATTCTCTCATTTAGTTATCGCGATTAAAGCTTAAATCAGAGAGAATCAAACTACAATTCAAACTTAATACAATTACATGAATAATAAATGCCAATAGACGTGAGACTTCATAAATTCCTTATTTAATGCTTTGTGTCAAACATTTTTCGTGCTCACTTCTTCCGACTTGAACTCTCGTGACCGTTCTCGGTTTATTCTTGTTCCTTCTGTACTGCTTCAAATTCACATGTCTGTTAAGGAAAAGCGTAATGGACATCATTTTTGCAACTATCTACTTACTGACCCCACAACTTTTTTCACATTGAAAAAAATCTATTTTAACCAAGACTTGGGGACGATTTTGAGAACTGCAGTACATTATTTTTGTCAAATGTTCGAGAGAAGAAAAAGGTCAAATCGCTATGGTTATTTTGCTTCAATCTACCGCCGAATATTTGCTTTCAGCTGATTGGACACTGTTGGATGTGGCACGTTCTCGTTAGCTGTTTCTATGCATCAAAATTCATGTACGTGTAATTTTTACTCCATTGCAGGCTACCACGACCGCAGCGCCTACCCCCAACCGTCCTTCTACAATCCTATACCGTGGCATGCGCCCGCCGTCCCAACAACCATCGACAAAGCAGACAAGACGAGGCGCCCTAAGGCTAAGCCGTACAAGTGGAATCCTAATAAATATTTTTAGGGGTTTATTTTTAATCGGCTAAGGACAATAGTTATTGAGAAAGTGCTCTTTTGTATTTTTCTTTCAAGAGAAATTCGTTATTGCAAGTACTTATAGACGTCCACTCCGCTTGGGTACATTTGTGCGTGTTACACAGTCATGGCGGGTATAAAACCAATTAACATTCAACATTGTATTTATTTCTACTCATTCAGTAGACATGAATTTGCAAATAAATCATTTCCAGTGCCAATATGGCTTGCATTGTTCTGTAAGGGAAAGTTATTAGGGTAAGTGATTTATCTAATTTAATTTTATGGGAGGTAGTTAAAAGTGCATTCATTTTCTTCTGCATTGGTGGTGTTTTGGAACAATTTTTTTTCTGTGAAGGGAAAGCAAGCAGCGGTTCAAATGTGTTTTTACGGTTGTTTGCGACTTGCTTCCCTTTTTTCAAGCTGTACAAAATGAGGAGGCTAAGTCAAGGTTCTGACTCTGTGCGCCTGGAGCGCATTTTTTTACTTGATTTTTCGTACCTTTTATATTTATATTTTCCTTGTCAACCCTTTAGTGTGCGCAACAAATTTGGAGAACTATTTCAATGACCATAAGGGGGTGCAAAGATTATGCGTCCGTTCAAATGAAAAGAGGGTATAATCGTGGGAATGTGAAAGTGGCCTGGCATATGTTAGAGCAAGATCATTATCACTTTGTAAAGTCATAGTGTAGTTACCACGAAAATTGTCACTTTGGAGGTGAATCTCAGTACCGATGCTCTCCTTTATGTTTTGGGGAAACAGTTTAAAGGCCAGGCCATTTGATGCACTGAGGAAATTTTACTAATGGAGTGTTTAACTAAGAGTAAGACATACATTGTACTTAATGGTGATTTATTTTGCACCCATAATACTATCCTTTCTAATTATGATATTAATGATACTTTGCATAGTAGATTTGTCTTATGGTGACAAATGTAAGGCAGCCTTATATGTTATTGAAGAGCATTCTGTGATCAATTTTTATGCATCTCATTCTATCATTCAAACAATATAATACATGTATGATTTGATACAATTGTAAAGCCCCACCGTATACATATGTATAGATTTGAATCACTAAATAAAAATGATAATGCAACTCGTATGTTATTTCAGTCTACCTTTTCACATGACTTGTTGTTTGCATGGTTTGTCCATGTTGTTGTTTCGTATTATTGTTAAAGGTTACATTTATCACACCAAATGTGTCTTTCTCAATATTCGCCTGATTGTGCCTAGCTATATTGCACGTACACGTTTTTTACCTCTCACCGGTAAGTTTAGCCATCTTTTGTCGTTATTGATAATCGACCTCTCTAATATGCAGTGATTTCCTTTGGGTATCCTTGTAGCTTTGGTCAACTTTTACATTATCATCATCATCAAACTATTCGTTATTTTCCACCATAATTATCCGACGTTAGAGGCTGTGTGTAGATTTGGGATACGATAGCGAAAATTTTAATTATGGTGTGTGAAATACGTGTGTACATGCCCATGTATGTCGTGTAGCTTAGATCCAAGCTTTCTTTTAGTGAATGATTGAATGGTTCATTGTCTGCATGAACGCTTGCGATCACACTCATTTATCTCAGTAAGATCGTTTCCTGTTAAAAAATTAATCTTACCCAGTTTCGAACTGCCATATGAGACATACATATATGTGTAAATATTCACATATTGCCCTAAACGCATTTTTTTCTCGCATTCCAGCTGCAGTGTAAGAAGTTCAATAACACTACAGATCGTTGTTTAATGAAAGGATCACTTGAGCTCAAAACTAACCTTTTTTCATCCACTCGATATGCCTAAGTAATGTTGTGGCGTCACTGAGTTTTGAGCACCAGTGGCCTCACACAAATAAATGCAGGTTATTCTAAGAGGCAAGACATGTGGTTTGAGAATTTCTATGAATAAAAAGTTCCTCAAGAAAATTAAAAAAAAAATGTTTTGTGACAAAGGAAACTTACTTTTCACCTCACCCTGGTGTGAATATCATGTTTATTTAGGAGTTGAGTAATACAAATACTTATTTATGGAGAAGCTAAGATTTCAAGTAAAAGCAGTTGTCCCTGAAATGAGAGTAAACTGGATTGATCCGTTGAATTTACTCCAAACAGAACAAGATTTCAATAGCATTTAGAATTAAATCTATAACGGAAGGAATTAAGAGATAGTATTAAAGTGCCAATGACAGTTTTAAGAGCATTTAGTGTCTCTCATAATGATTTTATTCATACTTTTCACCCTAACATGAACCAATTTCTTGAATCGACATCAATTTTTTTTTCAAAGTTAATCCGGTATCTAGCTGTTCTTCTTCTTTAGCTCTCATTTCTTTCCTCACTCTTTCAATTTCCACATAGGCGTATAACTATTTATACAAAAGTACATATACCTCCAAGAAAGGCCAGCCTGACCCTTTTTGACAACGAGGCGTTAATTGCGCTTTTACTGTTTTAGAAATGCGGTTTCTGGATTTAATCATAGATTTTCGATGTTTTGGCTTTTTAGAAAATGGTTTTTATGCCTGATTAAAAAATAAAGAAATGTGATTGTTCGTTTTGTGTAGGGTGGCATTATAGTACATCCATCAAAACTTCCTTTCTTGTACAGTTTGGCTACAGCAAAGCTGAGTTTGGTGTGACTCTATGTACATTAAAATTACATATGTAGCCTACCTCAGACTACATTCCGCGCTCTCGCTTCACCAATTTTTGTCCAAACTCTTTGCTGCAGTAAGTTTATGTTGTAATTAACCAGTTGACTCTGCTTGTAGCGGTAGGTCATTCAACATCGAGGACGCATTCTTGAACAGTGTAATAAAGATTTAGAGACAATGTGATTAATAATTAATAACAAATAGGACGGCAGCGCCAATGAACTATTCTGTACTGAAAAAAACACCTTTATAGCAGTTCTATGATATCCAGCTCTTTATATCGTGAAGGAAAATAAGTATATATCCACGATAGGCCCTATATTGGAGTGTGAGGCTAAAGCTAAACAGGACACAGAGAAATGTGGACTTTAGATGCAAACACACAAAATTTACTCTTGTATCGATCATTAATAATAAGGATACGACTTTTGGTTTTAAAAGGCAAAGATTCGCAGTACGTGTAATTTGTTCTGTTATGCCATCTTTGTGGACAATGAACATACCTGTAAATGGGAAGTAATAGGCCTAGCCAAGGAATTTAGACACGGGCTGGTGATACATTTATAAGTAATGTAACACGAAAAAGTAAGCTAAGAAGCAAGCAAAGTTCTACCTTTGGCCAAGGCTATCTAGAAAAGTAGCTACAGAGGGCTGTGTTGTACATAGAGATATATTAAAAGCGCTTTTGTTGCTGTATTGTGATGGCTATCGATTGGTCAGTGAAGAAAACATACATGTGTCGTGAAAATCCCTAAGTACATGGGGTGCGACATAATCGTGAAAATACCAGCTGCTTATCGAGAAACTTAATTAATGCGAAACTACTACCGGTACAAATGTAGCATCTTTTAGCGAGCAAGAATACATCCTCATTCGGTATTGTCCCCGTTTTGGACGGGAAGAGTAAAAACCTTATTCAAAATGCAACTTAATAGTTGATAGGTTTATCGCTCAGTTAAGTGTTGTATTATGTAGGCCATGCCCGTACGTGCAGTCAGTATGAGTACATGAATAGGCAGACAGTAACGCGCTTGAGATTTAGATCCTCTACGCACTAGTTTCATTTTGTCAATCTCTATATGTGGCTTTACACACTTTTCACATATATACATTAGAATTCCCAGATTTTCTAGCTTTTTTGTTATTATTTTTTATTGCTTTGCTTTGGTTGATGGTTATATTCCGAAAAAGAAAATGTGTGGTATTTTGCTTCAAGCCACATAAATTAATTAGCGGACAATATGGTAAATTTTTAACTTTTACTTAGTTTTTTGTGTTTTGCGGCAATGCGGTACATTATACAAATTTAGATATTCTTTTTTCTTCAAATAGCTATCGGCTGTCCCAGTGTATTTGTTCATTGGCTCTCAATTAAGTTTTTACAAGTTCAAAATATTAAGAATACGAACTGAATATTTTAAAATTAAAGACAAAAGAAAAGTGATTGTGTGTGAGAGAGGGAGAGATAGAGCGAGAGAGAAAGAGAGAGAAGGTGATGGTGCGAGTGAAAGAGATGAAATAACGGAGAAAAAGACGCGGAGATGATCCAGAGAAACTGGGTCGAGAGAAACAAGTAAGGCAGTGGGGAAGGAGCGATTCGGCTGCTTACGAAATTGACAGTCAAGGGAGAAGGTGAATGAAACCGACAGTGAGAAAGCAGAGAAATGGAAGGAGAGGAAAAGAAAATTAAGATAACTATAAAGAGATAACTGATGCAGAAAGTAGAGAACACGAAAAACAGGTGGTATATTATCAGATTCATGTTCAGCTTTGAGAAATGTTCATACAACTTTTTGTTTTGAGCACGAGTGTTAAACATTTCTATAGTGCACTTCTTCTTTATGATGAATCTTGGTCCTGAGTGTAACCAGCAAGATACTCACTCAGAGTGTGAAACAATTTTTCTCACGTTACCACATTCGCGTGATCATAACATTCTCAATTCTTCTGGTTAAGCTAACTACCGACGTTCACGGTCAATGCCCAATACATGCATTACAAAACGTGTTTTCAGGTCTTATTGAGACCAGCCATCTGAAAAAGCTACCCGGACTGTTGCGATCTTAAATCAGCATCCATCATGACAACGTACCTATGCAGACTGTCAAGGTGGTTACCACAGACTACATTAGGTGGTGGTCACCGAGCTACTGCACTAGCACGATTGGTCAATATTGAAGTATCCACGCTGTACTCCCGATCTCGCCCCCGTGTAACTGTTGGCTATTTCCAAAAGATGAAAGAGCACCTTTGAGGCCAGAGATTTGAGTCGAAAAAAGACATTGTTTTTGCTAACAAACGCATTCAGACAGCCGCACAGTCTCATAGGTCACTGCATTTGAAAAATGCTTGCATAGTACAGTGTATGTTAATAGCGCATTTGGTGTTATGGTTGTCACGTCGATTTTAAAATTAATGATAAAAAGAGCTCTCGTGTTGAGGCGATATTTGGGCTGACAATGTGAAGCACTTTTACTATCGTCACTTTCTAGACTTTGAGAAATATCAAAAGAACATGGCCAGGCGAGAGATCGAGAAATACATATAGAGTACAACTGAGCTTGAAGAGGGAAACAAAAGGTGAACCACTTGATACTGAACTAAAGCCAGACATTTTAGGGCACAACACTATAATAAATAGCCAGGAAACATGACAAAAGCTACCCCTTTATCCCCACCCTCCCTCCCCCACTCATCTCATTCTCAAATGAGTTTACTGTTCGATTTTTTGCACTTTCTTTGTCGCAGAATAACGATGTGATCGTAATGGCGTACATGGAATATTAATGTTAATGTAAGCTGTAATGTTTCTCTGAAAACCTAATGGTAAAGCAACTCATTAGCTTGTATTTTCATTATACGAGGAGTTTCCTAAGACTGGCACCTCACTGCGACAGGGCAATAAATGGTGATACGGAATTTTGCTGGTCACACAATAAAGTATGCAGTTTTATAGAACTTACGACTAGGATCTTATTGATGGACCTTCATCCATGTAGGTCTACAGTTGAGTTAGTCTTGCGAAGGTACACATATGAACAGCGTTCTTGCCGCAAGTTAAAGAACAAGATAGAAGTTAAATTCTGTAAAGGCGAATAATCATTACATACATTCTAATTCCACAGGGTTTCGTGTTCAATGCGACTCTTAGCTTTTAGTGTTAAAATACGTTTTCATTATTTCGTTGTCGTGGACTGGATTGTCAGAATTGATAATAAAATAATTAGATTATGATATAAACAAAGCAATGTCTTTTTAAAACTACATTTTATCATTAGACGAACCTTGTTTATCATTTAGATTTTCTAACGTTTTTATTTATCTGCGACGTGGAAAGAAAGTTGTGCGAAAAGCACATCTTTGATAAATGTTTTAACAAATAAAATTATAAACTTCGTAAACCTTATAGTAATAACAACTCAATTATGCAATGATATCATATCATAATTATAGCGTCGGCAAAAGTCGCTCACTTCGTATGTCAAAGCTGGCCTTTTTTTACGAAGGTAGGAAAAAAATTACTACGAAACAAACTACAGAGAAAAAAAGTTTCAGAGAATAAAAACTACATCACTTTTTTCGCAATTCGATATTAATCTTTAGTGGTTCTCAAGTTTTAGTAAATAATAAAGTTTTAGGTTGTATTTTGCCCTTTCCGTAAGCCAGCAGCGATATTCCCATTCAGTGCACAGATAAGGCATCGCTCTGTTCCCTTGATTAGGAGGTAGAAGTGGGTCTTCAGGCAAGATATATGTATTTTAATTTATCACACATATTTATTTATATTTCCTTTTTTAAAATTTTTAATTAAAAGTGCCATGATAGTATTATGACAACGCGAAACTTATGCCTAAATTTGCTTAGTTTGGTAGATGAGGTGAGCCATGGATCGAAGGAGGCGTGGTAAATCGGTCTGCTGAAGGACTTATTTCTCACAAAGCTGCCTCATTCGATTTTGGAGGCGAACAAGAGCTGGTTTCAGGCAGCTTGGCTGTGCTGGTCCCAGTTGAATTTGAGTCAGTTGAAGTCAAATACTAGCATGGCACTTGTAAAAATTTTAAAAATAAAATAAAATAAATGAATGAAAAAAAAAACATATTTTGCCTGAAGACCCACTTCCACTTCCCTGCGGTAGGCAAGGGAAACGGAGCGATGCCTTATCTGAGGGCCGTTGCATAGTGCGAAC
>BMAT01001966.1:559500-571584 GCA_019649035.1 Elysia marginata | reverse complement strand
GCTGCTAGACTAGTGTTAAGAAAGTCTAAACGGCACAGTGCTACATTTTTGTTGAAAGATCTCCATTGGTTGCCAGTTGAATATAGAATTAAATTTAAAGCATGTGTTCTAGTCTACCGCTGCCTTGAAGGCTCAGCCCCACTCTATCTTTCTGAGCTCTTAAAAAAACGTGAGCCACTAAAGATGCTAAGATCATCGTCTGATACAACCCGGTTGGTAGTGCCTATCTGCAGAACGAAGGCTGGTGAGAGGTCCTTTAGTTATTTTGGCCCTCTCACGTGGAACAGTCTGCCACAGCAGCTTTGCGAGACCAGCTCTCTAAGTGTTTTTAAAAAAAACCTAAAAACTTTCTTTTTCTCTAAGATTTTTAATGTCGTCTGAGGCTGTGTGACAGATGCGAACTAGAGTATTAATTTGTATAAATTTTTATTGTGAATAACTCTTTTTTTTAACTGAATTTGAAAGTATTATTTTGAAATATCTGTCCATGCATAGTCTACTTTTAATTCTTGAAATCTAGACTTACAACTTACTTAATCTTGTCGAAATTGATGTTCACAAATAAGATTTATTATAATATTTTATATATTTAAGTTTTAGTGATGATATATGTATACACTGGTTTAAATACTATATAGTTTGGCTTTTGCATTGCTACAACAAATATTTATTTTATGCTGTTATGTAAAGCGCCTAGAGCTCTTATTGTATTAGTTTTGGCGCTATATAAGTGTATATATTATTATTATTGTTATTATTATTATTATTATTATGACTTATATACTAAATAACCTGTGTTACTTTTTGGCCTCCGTCCTTCACATGATGTGCCCTAAATACGGTGCAACTGTATATGGCACTGCTCCTAAGGCCACCACGGCTATTGGGCCTTTATCTTTACCTTTTACTAATTTCGGCTAATTTAATGTGTTCTAAGCTGCAACACGTTTTTTGCATGCCAGCATAAGGGAGCTTTTCTTCATGTGTGACTGGCAGTCTCAGCGCTACCCTTGCCAAGAGATGTTTGAACCAGTGCAGACATCTTATGGAACTTGCTATGTCTTTAACAGCGACAAAAAGAATCCTCGCATTGCAACTGGCAGCGGAAGCAACAATGGCTTATGGCTCATCTTAGACTTCTACAACAAACATTCCTACTTCTCCAGAAATATGCAAGCTGGTATTAAGGTAACTTGCAAAAACATCGCAAAATGTTGAAGCTAAAATAATACTAGTTGAACTAACGTAAGGGTGGGTTCTCATAGATTCTTTTCTATAACTCACCACAGATCTCAGCCCATTCTTAGTGAAGCCAATCGTGAGATACAATGGTAGTCTAAAAATAAATGTCTACTTTGCCTAACCCTTTTATACTCTGGTTCTTACAGCATATAAATCTTTAGAAGCAAAAAAAAACAAAAAACGATGAAGGCACTTTTTAGAAGCAAAAAAAAAAAAAAAAAACGATGAAGGCACAATGGTACATTTGAAATTCACCCTTCTTTTCAGCGATCAATGACACAAATGTGATGCACAGATGCGTATTTTCTTTTTAGCCCCAGGTGACATGGCGAACTCAAAGAACTTAGCAGACGCTTTGAGGCAAACTGTTTTACACTTAAACTGTCAAACTATTATTCAACATTTTTAAGGAATTTCAAATAAATAATGAATGGTGCAATGGTTCTAACCCAATCTATATCATAACCTGGGAGACTCCACCTTCTTGGAGACTGTGCATTTCTTTGTGTTGCACGATAGGAAAAAATATAAACGCAGCTGATAAAAATGGCGCTATAAAAACTACTTTTGATACACTATTTCACACCAATAGGTAGATCTAGGTCAGAATCATTGCGCCAAAGTCTGCTTCCTTTCAACATTGCTCTGACCAATGCTGAGCGAGTCTTTTATTTCTAGGTAATGGTACACCCACAAAATGTAACCGTGTTCCCTTCAAGTGACGGGTGGACCATCAGACCTGGGGTCTCCGCTAAAATTAGTATGACAAGAAGGGACGTAAGTGCACACGGTTCTTGTTACGACGTGTTTTCCAGATGGAGACATTTTTTTTATAATGCTCATAAATAAAATATACTATGCCCATTACTTTAACTGGAAAAAGTACATCGTTTCTTATTGATACGCTAACAAATTTCAAGCTCTTTGTGGCAAAAATAAGTTTGATTACCAAATAACATTCCTTTTGAAGCCCATTTGCTGCCGCTGTAATGGGTCAAGTTTGTTTAGATAATTTTTTAGCTATGTCAAATTTGTTTTGATGTTTTTTGTACTATGGCATAATCCACTACCACTTATACATGTACTATAAAGGTAAAGGTAAAGGTAGTCCCATACTCGACATGAGCGTAGGGGAACAAGGAGCAGGGTCCTTGTTTTTCTAGGCACACGGCATAGTGAGGTAGTTTGCCATTGCTTTCCTCGCCGCCTTTACTTTCGCCGAGTCTTAAGAGACCTAGCTACCCATCAAGTGCTGGGTGGGCACAGGGGAGCAAATAAAATTTAGCCCGGACTGGGGATCGAACCCGGGACCTCTGAGATAGCGGTCAACCGCCCTACCGATTGCGCCACTGCTCACCCCATGTACTATAGCAATAATAAAAGTAACAGCTACTAAAATTTTCAATGCTGCTGCTGCTTCTTCTATTGCCGCTGATGCTGCTGCTACTAAAGTATTATCATTGTTACTACCACAGCTATTACTACTAATACTACCACCACCACTATTACTTATACTGTGTACACTATTTCTACGACTACACCTAGTAGCAGTAGTATTTCTACTGCCAATACTATTACTGCTAATACCATTACTACTACTACTGCTAATACCATTACCACCACCACTACTACTACTACTACTACTACTACTACTACTACTACTACTACTACTACTACTACTACTACTACACAAGTAGTAGTACTACTACTACACCTACTATTACTACTACTACTACTACTACTACTACTACTACTACTACTACTACTACTACTACTGCTACGTACTACAACTACGCGTAGTACCACTACTACTTTTACGAGGGCAAGCTGATAATTCATTTCAATTTGCTTATAACTCAGTCAGTTTTCATCACATCGGCCTTAAATTTCATACTTTAACTCTCGAACCAGTTTTCTAGGCTTATGTAAAACAAGTTTGTGTGACGTCTTTTGTACTCATAGTGCAGTGACGTGCACTACGTCATGTAGTAGCCATGTTCATGAGACAATGGCGATTTCCAATGATCTTCTCTATGTTATCGAGTTTTTGGCAGCTGAGGGATATTCTGCTGCAAACATTCATGCAATAATGAGGGCAGTTTACGGTGACATATGCATTTCATAAAATGCAATTCGCAAATGGGAAGAGCCCAGAGTGACAATTCTGTGTGATCGAAAGCATTCGGGTAGGCCCCTTTCCGCATCGGACAAGGTTCATCGGGAGGAAGTTGACTGCTTGATTAGAGCAAATCGGAAGGTCAAACAAAATGAAATTGTTGATGAATAAGGCATTTTGAAAGAACGAATGCACAACAACGTCACAACTGCACTGGGTTACCGAAAAGTCTCTGCCCGTTGGGTTCCAAGACAGCTCACTGTAGAGATGAAAGCGCAGAAAAAGGACATGTGTACCATTTCTTGTTAGAGCGTTACAATGCAGAAGTAGAAGCATTTATGCAACGCATACTGACTGGAGACGAATCCTGGGTCCACCATTACGATCCAGAATGTAAAGCCCAATCGATGGAGTACAGGCACAAAACTTCTCCAAGTCCAAGGAAGTTCAAGGTTTTTGCCCCTGCAAGTTAGGTCTTGTTCACCGTTTTCTGGGACATGGAGGGAGTGGTCTACATGGAATTTCTGAAGCAAGATCAAACTGTGAACTCTGAGCGATATATTTTTACTTCCTATACTACGACTAGTACTACCACTACTAGTACTTATACTGCCAATGCTATTACTGCTAATACTATTTCTACTTATACTACTACTACTACTACTACTACTACTACTACTACTACTACTACTACTAATAATAATAATAATAATAATAATAATAATAATAATAATAGAAATTCCAAAGATAATTACATGATATAAATTTAAGCAATCTCACCCTCAAGTCTAGCTCAAACCCACACCCCTGCTCTCTATCCCTCACTCTCTCTTTCTCGCTGTCGTTCTATCTTTACCACTCTCTCGCACCCTCTCTCTCTCAGCCTTTCTCTTGGTCCCTCTTTACACCTCTCTCTCAGTCTAAGACCTCATCCTCTCGTTATTATGTTATGTCTCCTCCCTTGGTACCTAATTTAAACAATATACTATCATAGAATAGAATAGCGAATTAACTACTAACAAAGTCACCATAGCACGAGACTGAGAATAAAATTTTTTGCCCCGCGGTGACGCTGGATAGTCCCATATGGACTGGGAATGGGGAAGTGCTACCTCGCGACTCTCTGGAGCGGAGGATTTAGTGACGCTCTAGAAATTTTACTCACAGCATGCCTGCCTTTCTAAAATATAAAATTACTCCAGTATGTCTAACAATATACATGATGTAAGAAGTAAATTTTATTGTTTAATTTTTTTTTCTTTTTTCTACCAATGTTTTGTGTCGCACAGCATGAACTAACAAAAGAAGTTATCTAATGATCTAATCAAACCGTGTCACATGAAGAATAGAAAGCACAGGGAAAATAATAATAATAATAATAATACTATGACCACTTTTACCGCCACTACTTATAGTTTTTTAGTACTAATACTACAGTAATACTACGACTATTACTACTAGCAGTAGTATTTATACTGCCAATGCTATTACTGCTAATACTATTACTACTTAGCCTATACAACTACTATAACTATTGTTAATACTACTATTACTACTACTACAGCTACTACTACTACTACTACCATCACTACTTCTACTTATACTGCTAATACTTTTAATACTATTACTACTGCTACTATTATTACTATTACTATTATGACTACTTCCACTACCACTACTACTTCTACTACAGCTACTATTACTACTACAGCTACTACTACTACTACTATTACTACCAGGTAATCACTATCATTATTACTACAACTACTACTACGTAGCTGCTATTACTGCTTGTAATACTACTGCTACTCCTTACATATAACTTTTTAGATGGTTAAATACTTTAAACGCTACGACTATATCTATTTACATCTACGCTCTATCTAGATTTTATCTATCTTTGTTATCTTTATCGTTTAAGACAATCCGCCTGCCCTTCCCATATAAGGCATTCTCTGATAATTACTGCGAGGATGCCAAACAAGAGAATTACGACAACAAACTGACTATGTATGACATATATTCGGCCGTCAACTGCGAAGCTGAATGTAAATTTAATTACTTGGTGAAGGCCTGTGGCTGTAGGGGCTACCACGACCCAGGTAGGTGATTATATGAAAACATAATATAATTGCATATTATTCTATATACATTATTTTTCTTATATGAAACTGATCATTTGTATACTCACTACAGGTCAATTAACTAGGAACCCTCAGAATACAAGAGTAAACATAATTATTTAAAATCATGGTTAACGAAAATAATGAACAAAAACAAATAAGTAAAAATATTTTCTATTTGCCCTTAGGGCGTTAGGCAAAGTACAATGAACGCAATAATATTATATAATTTATTTCAGAAAGCGGCGAATTTGATAAATAATACTATGCTGAATGATTATGCTTGGTTTGTGCCTCAACAAGCATAATTATTTTTTTGTTCAGAATTGCACCTTTGAGCGTGAATTGAAGCAATCATTTGCATTATGAAGTCAAATCTTCGCTCCACCATAAGTTAAATTTAGCCCTTAAATTATTGGTTTTTTTTTAGTTTAGTTTCTATATTTTCTTGGGGCTTTTGACTTTTGACACGATTTTCTATTTTATTTTTTTTTGCTTCATTAAAAAATCGCCAATGAAAGCTTCTGGACCTAGTAACAATTCTACTTATGATGCTTTTCAGTTTTAGTCCCAGAAATTCTATTTCTGGCAGGGAAAACTTTCCTTCTTGTGATCTTGTAAATTTCTTTTAACTATAGACAGACTGTTAACTTATAAAGATGTCTTGGTCTGTACTTCCTGACTGTTTCTCTCTTTACTTGCTAATATATTACAAACTATGACGTTTATCAATACATTTGTGAGTTTTTTTTTATCTCTCGTTTATCACACTTCTCACAGGCGATGCTAGTGTATGCTCTGGAAAGGAATACCTAAAATGCTACATACGAGCAAGACGTAAGCACAGACATCGAATAACATTTAACCGGAAAGGTCTTGACTCCCCACTAGACTCAGATCTAGATTTATACATGTATAAATCTCTCTCTCTCTTTGGCCGTTTTAAAGCATGTACATTTGGTTTCATACGAAAAATAAAGATAGATAGATAGAAAGATATCTTGCTAAAAGAAAAAAAAGGCAGATATTATAGATTTGGGGACAAAATAACACAATTAGTAGAAACTAGAATGCTCAACTTAAGGAGCGTAATAACTGTCGTACTCATAGTTACCTATATCATAGCCCCTGCCGTAACTTTAAAGTTTTACTTTAGGCTATTGCCTTCTTCAGTGGCTGGTTGGACGTTGTTTTGATTCTACAAAAGGAACTTCATCTTAATTCTTATGCGCAAAATGTGAACAATTCCTTTCGCACGTGTAAGGATCCTCGTTTTCTTTAAATGGAGAACTTTTCAACTTTAAAGATGATTTGTGCAAGCTATATCTGGTCTTAAAAATGTTTTTGTTCCTGTAATTCTCATATAAGCTAGATACTTTTTTTTTTGCTTTTGTTTGCGTTACAGTGGATTTATAGTATGCACTTTGCGACGCATTGTCCTTTCAATGGGCAGTTTTTTCTTATTGTCTACGGTTGCACGTTGCTTCTGTAGGTGCGTTTCCATTACGGTTTTTTTTGTGATATCTCCTTGTTGTGGTTCCAAATTGACTTCAGGCACATAATTAAAACTGTTTTAAATGGTGTTTCAGAGTCTGTTGAAGATTTTCTGTAGGTTGTTTGTCAATGGGAAATATAGAGCAAAATCATACGCCAGGGGGGAAACACTCGTTCGTTGTGCTTTGATTTTTGAAGAGAAGTTCTCCATATTCAGAAAACGAGGATCCTTAAACTTGCGAAAGAAACTTTTTGCATTTTGTGCATAAGAAGAAGTTCCTGTAGGCGAACCAAAAGAGCGCCCAACCAGCCATCTGAACAAGTCAACACCTTGGAACTTAAAAGCCATGAGGTCCCAAAATTAAGTGATTGGGATGTTTAGATATCGTCATATAAATAATAAATAATAATTATAATAATTTATTTATAGAGCGCCTAAAATCCACTAAAAAGTGCTCAGTGGCGCTAATATACAGGAATGTAAAGGTTGCTTCATAACAAAACAGATCATTGTAAAATAGTGTAACATCACATAAAATTAAAGAGCTCTACAATAGAAATGCACCAACATTTTGGTCCTACTCGAATACTATGCATTAAAAAACTGATAAAAATTTTTTAAAATGAGAATGGAAATCAAATGCATTAAAAAAGTTTAACCTCAAACGCAACCGAGTACTACAATACAAATTAAATAAAATGTATTAATAGTTAATTGTTTAAAAGCAGCCATATTAAAGGTCGAATAGGATCATTATCTTTTAAACGCTCGAAAAAATCATAGAAATAAAAATTTCTGAAAATCATATTTAAAAAACACCATTTCACGATCAACATGATTTTCAAACGTACTTAGGTATGATGCATTCTGAGTCTGATACTGTAAGTTGTTCCAAATTATTTCAAGTTCTCTAGATAAACTAGTGATGTTTGATGTTTGTTTCGCACCAACTCATAAAAATTTTAAAATCCCGTCCTCTGAATGTTATGTTAGAATACGTAAAAGAAATCAGGTGAATAATTTTGTACAACTGAGCTAAATCGCCTCTCATCCCTCTGTACTTGGTAATAGGCAACGAGAGATTTTTAGCCTATCCGCATACGCCATTTCCGAAAATCTCGTAATAAGTTTGGTTGCTCGTCTTTGAACATTTTCAATACCTACAGATTGTTTCTTCAACAGAGGGCACCAAATACAATTTCTTTACTGAAGAATGGTTCTAATGAGGGATACATATAGAGAAAGAAAAACAAATTTATCCAGACAAAAGTTCTAGAGATAATACCCGTTAATATGTTTGCCTTATTTATAAAACTATCAATGTGTAAATCGAATGTAAGATGGTGGTCAAAGACAACACCTAAATCCTCGTGATTCGCCACCTCCAAAAACCGTGTTTATAAGTGGTTCATTTTATACAGATGAGAAGGATTGTTAATACCAATATGTAGTATTTGACTTTAAATGTTTTGAAATACTTAAATGTAGTTGCCACGCTACAGACCAATTAAACAAAGCCGTGATGTCCTTTTGTAAAATATGAGAATCAATTGGCAGACCGTAAATTTTAGAATTTAAAAATAATACCTATATTATTTTCTATCTATACAAATTTTAATGTGATTATGATTTTTATGCATTTTTCCTTATATATCTGTCCACAATGACCTCATAACTTATTACTTCATGTCGTGGCTATGGAAGTTAGAGTGTTAAAAGACGAGCGAATATATAGTATGTATATATATTAGTGTCAACAGCAAAAAGTTTACACCTTGAGCTTTCAATTCTTAATGTACAAAATGATTTATAAAGGACCCAAAACACTTCCCTGGGGACTACCATTCTCTCCTTTCTTGTAAGAACACTTTTTACAATTCACAATCACTCTGTGTAGTCTATCTTGAAGAAAATTCTGCATTCAGTGAACAACATGATCTGTAATTAACAAAATTTTCAAAAAACATGACTTATAGATAGATAGATAGATAGATAGATAGATAGATAGATAGATAGATAGATAGATAGATAGATAGATAGATAGATAGATAGATAGATAGATAGATAGATAGATAGATAGAAAGATAGATAGATAGATAGATAGATTAAATGGTTGGTTGACATATCAATAGCTCGACAGTAAGATTTTTAGATAAATGAAATAATTACATATACAATTTTAGAAAAAAAAAACATTGGCAGTACACATAGGCCTATGAAGTTCATTTTAGTGTTGTTTTGAAATAAGTTGTTTTTTGTTTGTTTTTTGTTTTTTTTTTGGTATGAAATGCCCATCTTGATCTGTTCGTAAAGTACCCTAGTTATTGAGGCATTTCAAACGAAACTCAAACTTTTTAAATTTATGTTTTCAAATTAGATCCACAGGCCATAACGTTTGTAATGGTTCGGACCTGAAATCTGCCAACTGGTGCGAAATGGTTTTATTTAAGCTGCGTACAATTTTTCCTACCACACCAATGGGTGCGCAATGCGCAAGGAGGAAGGCGTAGATTGTGTTAGAAATTAAATTTTGAATTTAGTATCTTTTATTGATAGAAGATTTTCATAATTTGCGGCAAGAAACCCGGTATGGTCAAATTGTTCAAGTTCAAATTCTGCATTTTACCCTGTCCTCCCAGGAAGCTTCAACCAGTCAGATTTGCTGACCTGCAAATGTCCTAAAGAGTGCGATTCTACAGATTTCATTGCAGACCTTGACTATGCAGATTTCGCATCAAGGTTTATTGAAAGTGTGGCAGTACAGCAAGGAGTTGCGTTACAGGAGAGCCTGAGGTTTAATTTTGGGAATGACAATAAAGCACAAAGTTATCGTTCTTGCCTGCAAGCAATGATTTTGACCTATTTCTACCCGGAAATAGTCACGTGACTATTGGGGTCAACAAACCGCCTTATGGTGGTTTTTATTTAGGGTACTGTTTGGGTAGACTAGTTCTAGATGATTCAAATAAAGCACCAATTAAGATTCCATACTTGGACTCGATATTGGGTCAGCTTTTCATAGCATATTATGAAATCCCCACTTCTCTCTATACTTGTTAGGCCAGAATTTCTAGTCTTGGCCTGGGAGTGGGACTGGGTGCATCGGTGTTGACTGACTTTCGAACATCATTCGGTAGATCTAGATCTAGATCTAGAACAGAATGACACAAACGCTGTCACTCAAATTTGTCATCCCAAAAGCTGCTTCCAAGTTCCATGCCAGTGCGCTTTGTAGCCGTGAAAGATATAATTAATTTAATTATTTCTTTGACATGCATGAAAACTAGATCTAGATTTGATCCATGTACACGAGGCAGGGAAATTCAAGTAACATTATTTACATAATGTCTAACCCAAGCAGCACCCCAAATAAAACCCGCCATTACTATTTCTATTGACCAATGAAATGCTGCTTCTTTTCTTGACCTATTGGCACTCGAGTAACATAAAATCAAACATGGGATGGCGGGAATGCGGAAGAGATTAATGAATGGTAAACCCCACTGACCCCAGAACCCACGTGACAGTTTAGAGATATAGGTCAGAATCATTGACTTCAAAGAGGGAGTTTGCCACCCTGAACGATAATTTGCGCTCTTATCGCATTCTTAATGAGAACATTAAGCAAAGTAGATTTCTTACGACCTTCTTAAGGATCTATAAGATTTTTGTAATTCTCAAATTATCGTAAGATTTTCCTAAAAAGGAAGATTTAAAAGTATACACGAATACCTGTACATCTCTTTCTGGTCATGCTTTGAGTTTGATTTGGCAGCTTTACAAACTCTAAATTGGGCTGACAAAACGCAATCACGCCCTAAGCTGTGGTTTTGACTTATCGCTGTTTTTAGTTTTCTTTTAGTAACTGGTACGTTTTCCAATAATATTTGAACTGTATGACTCTTGGTAGTAAGTTTCAACCTCTCTATTTCAAAGAAAAGATCACGTAGATTGGTTTGGTTTTTTTTTTTTTAATTATGAGCATAAAAGCCTTTTGTCGGTTCTAAGAACATCTAGGTTATACATCAAGTGACCAGATGCCTTTTATCAATACTAGCTGACATGCCCGATCTACGAACGGAATATTGGTATGTGTGTGTCGGGGGAGAGGGTGGAGGGGCAAAATGAGATAAAGGAATCGCACATTTATGTCCTGAATTAGAAATTTAGTTTTGTGATAACTGTAATAACGTGGTAGGTTGAAATCTTTTTGTAATTCTAATCCTTAAAAGAAATAATAAAAATTTACATTTCTTTTTTTCGCCTCCCGCGGGATTCAAATTCGTATGAATCCCTTTGGTCTCTGGCCGGCGCTGTAGGCCTTAACTCTATGCCAACTGAGCTCGCGTCGCTAACAGTCGTTGAAAACGTAAAATAACAGCCTTGTGGAATTTAACGCCAATATTCAGTTCTAGAATACGCCGTGATCCTTCTCTGGCTATCGTTAGGATTTAGATTTAGACCTAGAATATTGATGTAGATTTATCTAAAAATCAAGATCTAGAAGCTCAAGATAAGGTAAAATGGTAGTGTAATCACAGCGTATAAACTTTCCGTCAGTTTCTACATTTCTAGATATTTGAATATTATTTTTAAAATGAAATTAAAATAATTATTATTAGTGTTGTGGAATTTAACGCCAAGATTCAGTTCTAGAATAGGACAAGATCTGGCTCTAGATCTAGATATCTAAATGTGGATTCTAGGTATTTCAGTGTAATTTCCAGTGTTATAGAACTTACCGTTAGGATTTATATTTGTATCTAGAATATTGATATAGATCTATTCTAAAAAAAAAACTAAGATGTAGATCCTCAAGATCTCTGGATATAGGCCCATATCCAAATTTTGAATCTAACGTTCTAGGCCTAAATCCGCTAAGAGTTACCACACCTCTGACCTATGCGCGTTGCGTCGGAAAGAGTTTAGTTCGATGTTATTATTAATTAACTTCAGCAATCAATAAACCAACATCTGACACGTTTTTTACTGTTACCACGGAAATCTGCATACAATAATCATGCGAACATGCAAATTTTCATAATTCTTCGTTTAGTAGTAAACAAATTGTATTCGAAATCATTCTTAAATTCCATTACTCCATTATA
>BMAT01001966.1:509824-530039 GCA_019649035.1 Elysia marginata | reverse complement strand
AAGAAATGAAAAGAACTATCAATGAAAAACGAGAATTATTTACAAAATATACGAATGTATCAACTAGATCTAGATATATACCTTACTTTTAAAAAAATTTGACCTGCTAGTTTTCAATGTCTGATTATGAATACTGAGTTTAATTAGAAATGGGCCTATCTGCTATTGATGTTTTCTTCCTTGCTCTAATTTTGTTTTCAAAACAGTTTAAGCTAGTTACCTCATAGTTGGTATAATTGCTCTATTTTTTTTAGGTTTGATGAACAAATCTCAGAGGAATTAAAACCTTTTTGTAAGCGTTGGGCAAGATTTATTCTCCCTGGATTGGTAACAGTTTCAGATGTGACTAGGGAAAGATGTTTCAATGTTTTAATGAGATATAAAGCCGAACTTTGTCAGGCCCCTGATCTCAGCAAACATCTCACCAAAGCTATCACCTCTGTGAGTATCACATAAAAATACAATAAAAGTTTTTTAAAAATTTCTCTGCTAATCAGTCTTCCTTATACCTTCTCCAGTTCATCAATTAATGCAAAGCCTATCATTTTGCTAATTTCTTACAAGATAATATTTTTTTAGTATGGTCAATTATTCCTGATTGATCTCATTTTCTGGAGAAATTAATTTTTAATTAAAATTTCATTTCCCTATACCTTAGATTCAATTAAGATAAAACAATAGAAACCCAATGTTGTTATATTTGTGCAATTTAATTATCCCCATCAGTGTTAAACCCCATGCTATGTCTTTTTTTTTGTGGTCACTTAGGGCCTGGCACAATCATTGAAGTGCTTGATGACCAAGCATGAAATATATGCTATGAAAACGTGGGCCTTGGTTGTTGAAATATGTGGAAAGGTAATATTATACTTTGTGATAATGTTGCTACCATGCATCAAGCCTGTTTGTTTGAAAACAATTAGTGGGTGAGGAAATGAATTTTTTGTTGTAAAAAGATAAATGCAATTGTTTTTTTTTTTTCGTTCAAGGTTTCAAGAGTGTATGCTTTATCCTCAATATTTATGCAACTGATTCTAATGTAGGCGTACTTAAAAATGACGTTGTTGCGGCAAAACCAGATAGTTTAATAGAAAATATGCTGTTTGGACATTATTTTAGGACCACTTGTATAGCTAAGAATATTAATTTGAAATCTTAATAAAGCAGTTCAAAGCAAAGGTGTGCAACATTGTTTTATAAACATTAGTTTATGGCTGGAACTTTATACAGTCTTTTTTTCACCCCTTTCTAGGAATTTCACAAAGGTCCAAGCATCAACTCAATGTTAGAGATTATTGAGATTGGTTTCAAAGGCAACTCAGAAGCAAAATGTCAAGCTTTTATTGCCTGGCGCAGTTTAATCAGCAACTTTGGTCTTGACAAAAGTAAGCTATTGTCTTATTTTAGTTTTTAGAGGAGCTTGTCTTAGTTTGGGTTTTAGAGAAGAAATTCAAATGGTTTCTATTGTTTTAAATAATCATTTGCAATTGAAAAGTTTGTGCATTAAGATTTCTTTCTTGAACATGTGAGAACTCGCATGGATATTCCTGTCTTAAAATTTTTTAACATTGTATGAAAATAATTTTTGTAAAGCAATTCAATTTCAATTCAATTCAGTTTCTTTATTGTCCATATTGGCACATTGTACTGGTTTCAGAGCAATTTACAAGTAGAATCAATAAAAGTCTCTCTCTCTCTCTCCACTTGCTCACACTAACTTCCCAATTTCTTTCTCTTCCAACACACTATTTAACATAACAAAAACAAGGCATCACAAAAGCTTTACGGCAGATGGCATGAATGATTCCCTATAACGTTCAGTTTTGCATTTCAAAAGAATAGACCTAGCCGATCTTATGGATAGTTTCAGTTGTTTGGAAAGACGGTGGGGTGGGTCATTCTTTAGGGGGTTTGATTTTTTTTCTGACAGTTTATCCTGAAAAGGAACTATTGTGTCATTTATAAAATGAAAAGTTTGTTGGCTCACTTGATGGCAGGGTAGATTTTACGTTGTTTATTTTCATGTATATTTCCTCCCCAACAAGTAATAAAAAGAATAATAACGCTTCCAAATAACAAATACAGAAGGCTGTTGTCAACATTAAATTGTTTCAATTTGGGAAGGAAGTGCAATCGTGTATTGATATTTTTAATAAGGTTTGTAGCATTTATGTCCCAACCCAGCTGATCATCTGTAATTGTTCCCAGATATTTATAAGGATTAATAATTTCAACAGTTTCATTTTTTATACACTAAGGAATCAAAGGATCCTTCACCTTCCTAAAATCAATCACAAGCTCTTTCGTTGTAGCTACATTTAGCAACAAAAAATGATTTTTGCACCAAGCTTCAAACCAGGCAACAGATTCCCTATAGTGATATTCATTGTCCTTTATTAAACCTTGAAGATATGTATCATCTGCAAACTTTATCAAAGGAACATTTCTTTAGCCACCTACTTGACACTTATTGGTGTATACTGTGAACAAAAAGGGCAACCATACTGCCCCCTAGGGTGCACCTGTGTTGGTGATTATTATGTCTGATTTGGTACTCACTTCTCTCCCCTCATGACATATTGGGGTCTTTGCAATAGGAAGCCCAATACTCGGACAATAAGGGTTTTTATTTAGGCCTAATTCATCCAACTGTGAAATAATTTAGTGAGGTTGAATAGTGTTAAATGCTGATGAAAAATCAACAAAAAGTAGTCTGCAGTAACTTCAAGGTTTTTCCAGATGTTTTAAGATATTGTCAAGCAATACCAGTAACACATCACTTACACCTCTCTTCTCACAATAAGCGAACTGCATATCATCATAACATAGAGAAATACATTTCATAATTTCTTTGAGAATTATTCTCTCTAAACATTTACACACAACCTAGGTTAAGGCTATAAGTCTTAAGACATTTAGTTCCTTAACATGTGGCTGTTTTGGTACAAGTATTAATTCATTCATTTTCCAGATATGTGGAAGGGAGTGTTGTGAAATTGTCGAATTAAACAAGATAGTAAATATGCCGCTTAGCTCTTGATAGCAACTTTTAAGTAAACACCCATTTAGTCCATCAGGACCGAACGCTTTTCTAACGTTATCTTTCCAAGCTCTTTCCTAACATCATTTTCTATTTCTATTCACTCAGAATCATACACATGTATTAATAAGTTTTTGTTTTGTTCTCATTATTTTAGATGTGATTTCTGACCCTAAGCGCATCAAACTTTTGATGATGGTCTTTAAGTATGACAATGCAAAGACTGAACCTGTTGCTGTAGAAAAAATGCTCACATGGTGGCATTTTGTTGTGCAGATTGGACCAAAGCTTATGCACAACTTTGAGAAGGTAACCTTTTCTAGGCAAATTCAGAATTTATTGGATCAAAAGTAAAGTTACAAAGGCAAGAAATAAACAAATTTGAATACTCTCACATATGAGTCCAAGAATTTTTTAAAATCCAATCCTGTTGAATGTCTAGTGCAGTCCCCAGTAGTAGAATATTTGGGAACGTTGTCCACTGCCTGTGGCTTTTGGCAAAAAAAAAAAAAACCCTTAATAAAGTTGAATTTTATTCTTTTTAGTAAATGGATGGCTTTGATAGTGCCTAACCCCCCCCCCCCCCCTCCCCAATTTTTTTTTGCCATCTCATTTTCATGCTAATTTTTTTTTGCTTGTATCACCTCTAGGTTGTGTATCCAATGCTACAGTTCTGTGTTGGCAATTCAAAGATTCTACTAAGCCAGCCATCAAAAACAGGTTAGTTATCATTACTTTTTCTGACAATTTAACAAGGTAAATCCCCCTTTTTCTCTTGAGTTCAAACTCAAATTTCTAAAAGTCACTGCATTAGTATATTAAGTCCTGATGTAATAATTTCAACTAGTTCTAAGGTTGGTTATGACTCCATAGATAAATAATTTATATAATATGTTCTCTATTTTTAATTTCTACTTGGTTTAAAAGCTTTAAACTTTTAAAAGTTATATATGCTGTAAAGCTAGCTAAATTATACAATTTGCTGCCGTTTCGCTATTTTTTTTCATTGGTAACTTCGTCTACAACTAAAGATGTTAGATTTGAGGTGTTTATTGAAATTTAAGGCCGTAAGCCTTTCTCTTCTTAGTTGCCAGGAAAAATTAGCCTCCTTTTTATGAACCTACTTTTACAGGAGCAAAGGGTTTTTGTCCCATAGTCACGTATGGCTGATTCGCACAAAATTCTTCAAATAACCCTCCTTGGCATCCATCCTCTATTGGTGGCAACCCTGTAGATTAGAATAGTCTACCATGGCCCACATCAATAGGGGAGAGGATAAATCAATAATGCCAGGAAGAAAGCTTTCACATGCCATCAAGCGAAGAGAGCAAAAGCTGCTCAGTCATAGCAGCCAGCCTCCATCTAAAAACAAAAACAAAAAAGGCTAAACAAGGGTTTTCTCCTTTAAAATTGTAAACTAGGGAGGGGGCGGGGGAGGGGGGTTATGTCACTGGGAATGCTTTGGGTTTTAATTTGATAAAATGCAATCTTGAATTTCTTAAGTTCACAGGGATGTCAATTTTCAGGTTTTAACCTGAAATCAGATTATTCTGGCTCCTTCAGTTTGGTTTGAACACACTATATTATATATGTCGTGTATTCAGAGTTGATATTGTATGAAGGCATGAGGGGCATCCCTGATTGATGTGTATTACTACTTTTTATTTTTTTCTATTTTGATAGGATTAATCTCTTTCCCTTTTCCTATTACGGAACTGAAAATGAAATAATTCATCATATTGTGAGTTCTATGTTCTTAGTTTGGTTTCAAAGTGACAAGTTCCCTCACTCCTTTTTGTTGATTATACAGCACTCAAACCCTCTGCTACCAACCTGCCAAATAAGGTGCTATCTTTAGAGCCTCCTGCTTTTCCAGCTGTTCAAAAGTTAGGCCTTGAGGCTGTGGCGCTACTTCTGTCATCAGTCAATGATGTCAGGAAGATCACTTGGAATTTGGGTGAGAATAATTCTGTCTGTTCGATTTTTAGAGCTCATGATGGTTTGCTCAATATTTATGCTAGTCGATGAAAACCAGTTTCAAACAATCGGATGTCCATTTTCACCTCTACTTAAACCAATTCCACTTTCGGTGCTTAAACCCGCAAAGTTTGTGGGTCTCTTACTAATCATGCTAAAAGAAAAATATAAGTAATTATACTTTGCATGTCTAAAATTTTTACATTTTGGGTATGGAGATAGTCTACCCCCCTACCTTAATTTGGTAGCTTCAGAAGAAATTTGTTTTATTGATGTCTGTTTTCAAGTCTAAGGGGAAGCAGAAACAACTTGAATTAGACCAAGATAAAAATGTAGCAGCCAAATCTGTATGATGGTAGTGATTAGCCAGGTATTGTTCCCACTGTGGGCTAGATAAGCATGAAAATTTATCTAGCCCATTGTCTTAAGCTACATT
This sequence comes from Elysia marginata, assembly GCA_019649035.1. Taxonomy (NCBI): domain Eukaryota; kingdom Metazoa; phylum Mollusca; class Gastropoda; family Plakobranchidae; genus Elysia; species Elysia marginata. The sequence goes on along the minus strand of BMAT01001966.1, from coordinate 524,586 downwards.
AGCTGTCCATACATGTATTTGCTTTCAAGAGATGTTTTTCACAATACTTCAGAATATCATCATTCTTTCTTTCTATCTATCATTCCAGAACCTGTTTCATCTGAAGTCTTTGAAGGATCAACAACCTTTGCTAAACATGCAACTGTTTTGCTGAATGCAACCCATCAGATATTTAAAAACTTAAAGAAAGATCTTGATGGTATTAATATATTCTAAACTTTGTTTGAAAATATTTTTTTTTTCGCATTTTGGTTCATGCACAACTGTGCAAATTTGTGTTCAGCTTGCAATGTCACTGGCAAAACTCTGTCATCTAGAAGACTCCTGTTCTTTTTTTTTCTGTTAGGTTTGTCAGATTACCCAGATGTAGGATGAAGGGGACTTGTGGGCTGTCAAATTATCAATGTAATTTTAATCCTGGGTAATAATCCTTGAAGCCAAAAAGGTCTCTCTATTACAAAGTGCAGCAAAGTATGAAAGTTTTATTGCTGTAAAACAAAGAAATGAATAGTTATTATAAGATTAAGTATATCCCTTTAAATTGAGAGTCATTATAAGTAACTGGAGTAATAATGTTATTATCGATATCTTTATTGTTCCATAGAATCTTTAGTGGTGTACACATGGACTACCTTAACATGCCTCATCAAGAGGACTTTGGAGAACTCCACAAAATCTGAGCTGAGAGATATACTCAGCACTTTCCTCACAGATCTTCACAACATGGTTGAATTAAACATTTTTGAGGGAGAAACACTCTTTGTGAGTATTTTATTTGCATATTGAGCCAAGTTTATAGTTTAGTATTATTCAAAACTTTTTTTTTTCCTTATATATATCTTTGAAATTCTATGTAACTGAAATCTCAACTGAATTGTGGCCAAATCTTACAAATTCAGCCATCAAGGAATAACCCTGTGGCAAGTTGAGGCTGTCAATTTGTTATCACAGGGTTTGTAGACATGAGAAGACTGGATATTTTTAGAAATAGAGCAGTGTGGCTCAGTGTTCAGAGCGTCGGACTTGTGATCAGGCAGTTGCTGGTTTGATTCACAACCATGATGCATGTTGTGGCTGCCTTAGGAAAGCAATTTACCCACCAATTTCCTCAGTCCACCCACCTGTAAAATGGGTATCTGGCTATAGACAGTGCTTGAAATTTGTAAAATGTTGTTAATTGAGGGCCCAACAAGCAGCCGTACTGTAATGCTCTGAAATATGAGCTGAATTTGGTTTTGTGTGATTTGGCCTGCTGGGGAAATAAAGTCTTGAGACTGCCTTTGGCGGTGGAAGACTATAAGCCATATTTTAAAAAAAAATGGTTCTGTGATTTAGATAGCTCAATTAGTTGCTATTTATTTCACAAAGGTTTTGCTCAAACCCTCTATTGAAAGGAATAACCAAGTTTTTATTTAACAAAAACTTCTTCATCAAGCTTAAAAAGTATCTTAACCTGGCTTTGGCTTTCTGGTTGATGCATGTCTCAACTTTCTCCTTACCTAGTTTTTCATTCCTCATTCAGTATGTTTTTTTAAATATACATTTCAGAAAATGGCAGAAGCATGTAGTACTTTCCCTGTGAAAGTATTGGCCTCAACAGCATTTAATGTCAGGAGCACTTTGAGGGTAAGTTCAGTTGCAGAAAAAGTCTGATTTGTATCAGAAATTTTTCTTTTTCTGTTGGTAGCGAATTATTACTCATTTACATGAAAATGTCCCTACATAAGGCAGGTGGTAAAATTTACACAGAGAAAGTTTGTTTTGTTTTGGGCATAAATTATTACATCCTTGTTTATTTGTGGGGACGCTTCTTGCAACCGTAATTACATAGTGAAATTAAAGATGTTTTATACCAGTACATCAGTAAATATCCCACAACCATCTTTGTTGCAAAAAACAGCACTAAAAACATGCATTCAGGTTTCTTGATTTATTTATTAATTTTTTTTAGGTCCTTTAGTTTTATTTTTTTATTGCTGAAAGATCAAATTTAGTAGCTTTTTATGTTACTTTTACTAAATCAAATGTGGCCCTTGTTTTGAAACCCCAGCTACTTACTGTTTTGTTGAAAAATACATGGGTCCGGCGGTAGCCAGATCAAGATTTCAAGACGTGGCTTGCCGGCCTAATGTCATTCGGGATAAAAAAATCATGAGCCGGTTCGAAGAATAGATGCAAGCTTTTGTTTCGTAACCGTGATTTTCGCAAGTTCGGCTCAAGCCAATGATTTTTTCCCCCCGGTTACTTTCAGCTGCCAAAAGGGCATAGATTTATTTAGTTTGGAAAAATTGGAGCCTAAATATCGAAAGTAGAACCGTTTGCGGCAGTGACTGATAAGTGAATAGGCCCAGCGCATGTGTAGACCTGGCTGTCCAGGTCAAAGGAAGACTGGTACGGATGAGTATACTTCATTGAACTAAAAACAGAGTTCCCGCGTGATTCTTAAATTCTGTTCCTAGAAAACTACTTGAATTTTGCTGTTTGTGAAAAAGCCGTGGAAAAGTGCTTGGGTTTGGTACATTATTCGTTCCTTGAATTCACTGATAAAAATAACGATTTCTGCTTCTATTTTTTCTGTCTCAATTTGACAAGTGTCTGTAGTTTCCGGTCCACACAGACTATCTATGCCTAGTTTACTGTATCGGCGTCGGTAAAATGCGGTTCTGAGTGCCGGCAACATAGGAAAGTCAATGTCTTTGTGCAGTCATCAGATCATTGCCCCTGTGCACATGCATCAAGTAGGCCCTATTTTTGTACAGTGTAGTCAGCACCGGCACATGTATTTTTCCTTGTCCGATGTTTTCAAAGTAAGAACAGCACAAGTCTAAAAAGATAGAACAACAACCCACACCTGCCATTTATGGCTAATAAATTCATGTACATGTGTGTCAATTCTGTTCTTTGGACGGTCTAAATGAGTTGCACAAGCAGTGAGCTTAGAGAGTATTGAAAAATTTCACGGCTAGAACTACCATTCTACTAGTTCTACAATGGTGAACTAAGACCCTCTACCCTCTCTCTTCCTGGATACTCACAAAGAGTGTTCCCATGTGAGAGCACTAAGCTCACTTCAAAAACAAAAACATAACAAGGGTTGGCGACTTTTTGTTTCGATTTTTTCAAGGCAGAGACTGGTTCTCTGTGTGAAAGCAAATGTGTCAATAAGTACATCGCACCAATCTTTTCCAGGAAAAATATATTGATGCTCTAATTATTGAAACTGAAACTATTACTTATCAAACTTAAATGTTTGTCTCTCAATACAACACCCATCTTTTCATTCCCTTTTCTTTTATAAAGGTCGTTACTTGCGCGCTCTCTCTCTGTCTCTGTCTGTCTGTCTGTCTCTCTCTCTCTCTCTCTCTCTCTTTCTCTCTCTCTCTCTCCATTTTAATATGAAGTAGTTTAAATATGCTAGAGTAAGACTGGCACATAGGCCTACAACTACGGTTTGTTCTATAATTTTAAAATGAGTAATAATCACATGGAAGAGGAGGGATGCTGGTGTAAAGTTTAGGTTCTGAAAAATCTCTGGTGTTCTGGACAAAATGTTCCTGATCAACGATATTGTGAGGGGATTACAGTGTTACTGAGATCTAGTACAGTTTGTACCTGACTCTATGTCATTGATGCTTGTGATCAGTGCATAGGGATGAGCATGTGATGAGAATAAGACAGCTGCATAGGAGGACATTTGTATCAGAAACATAGTGTTCTCCTTTTATGCTCGCAAGGTTCTGATTGTAGAGATACAGAAACCACCTATTTCAGGGATGCCGATTTTCCGTATAAATACGGAAATCCGTATTTTCCGCTTTGTTCCGTACAGATCCGTATTTCCGTTTTGCTCAGTACAAGTCCCTAGTTTTGATTCCGTAATTATTCTCCGTTTTTCATCCAACATTTAAGCGAAATAGACGAAGTACGGAAAGCACGTTTGTTATAGAAAAATACCACATTCTTATTTCCGGTTTTGTGGTGTATATCGGATACCGAACATTAATAATTGGTATGGACATATTCTCATTGAAAATAATACGGAAACATCGTCGATATCAAAATTTAAGCAACGAAGCAATATTAATACCGATGCCAACCGTTCAGTGGATGAGTAATGTGTTGCTCTTTCTATCTTGCTGGAACTTCATTCGTCATTCCTGTCTCGCATTAAAAACTTTACCGATAGCTCTTCATTGTCTTTAGCGGTTCTCCTATAGATCTAGATCAAGATCTAAACTGGATTAATTTGTAAACTGGATTCCATTTCCAGCTGAAAACCCATCTAAATCCTATCTAGAATGACTAGATCTAGATCCAGATGTCATTTAGGTTTAGAAATAGAAAGACTAGATCTCCCAGCATGTTAATTTCTACTCTACTTGACGGTTACTACTAGTACTGGTCTTAAGCTTTATCAGATTTGAGACCGATGACGCACATGGCGCAGGCTATATCTATGCAGCAAGATCTAAACTTTCATCTGAAAATTAGACGCCAACAGTGCTTGTTGTAATCAAGGGAATATGGCTAAATAATAGTCTTAGATTTATTTTAATCTGGACCCAAAATATGTTTTAACGTAGATCTAGACTAGCTAAGGTAGCTAGATCTAGGGCCTATTTTTGGCAATCTTAGATATGAATAGCAAGATTTAGATACAGCTATCACTGTACAGTATGATGGCCATGGCAAGGTTGAAAAGATTTGATGTGATTTGCTATATTAATAATAAAAAATAAATGACCTAAACTGAGTCCATCCACTCCATCATCCATGTAGGCTGCATCATGAGTTAAATGTAGTGGGTAGTGATAGGCCAAGGTGTAGGAGGATAAAAAGTTATGTTACTGCATTAAGGTCTAGATATGAATCTATATGCTAGATATATCCGCATTGTAAGCAGAAACTAGTTACCTGCCCTAACTTGTATGGTAAGTTCATAATTTTACAAGTAAGAATTAAATATTTAAAGGTTATAACTAGCCTAGTTAACATTTCCGGAAAATTGTATCTGTATAAAATTAAGACAAGTGTGCTTATCTAGCTTCTATGCAAATTCTTACAAATAGCATGCAAACCCCCTGCGCACTCCGATTGTTGCACCACTGATGATGCCGGCAGTCGCGAAAAAGTTCAGTATTTTTTTAGGCTTAGAGTTGGCATCCCTGCTATTTACATTTTTAAATATAGTGATTTTATTGGTTAATTAAATTTTCATGTATACTGAGGAACTATTCGTTAATGGAGGCACTATATAAATAGAATGGGTGAATACACCTGCGTATGAAAAATGCCATTGGTTGCTGATTTTCCTTAACGTAAATTCATCAAGTCAAGTGAAATCTAGATAAAAGCAAAGGAACCTCCAAATGTGGGCTTCCTATGAAAAAATGATAATTAGCCTTACTGCAAGTAGTAGGCATACTGAATGTTAATATTATGAATTGTGTTTAAAAGTAATATTTATAAAATTGGTCATTGGTCTATTTTCAAGTTAGTCAAATGTACCTGTGATTAGAAACAGATAAAACCTCTTGTTTCAAGACAGTTGGTAAAATGTAAGCAATAGGTGTTACTGGATAGCCATCACTTATTGAGATGAACCAAAATTAATTGTAACAAAGATGGTACATTGTACTTTATTGGAAATGTATGGCAATTAAACAAATCTCTAGTAACAAGATGCTAGGAAAAAAATTGTACACCATCACAAAAATGTATCTGGTTAATATTGTCCTAGTGCTGGGTAAAATTTTTTGCATCCAATGGTAATATGGACACACTGCCACATATTAAAGATAGATGTACCAGTAGATTACAAAGTGACAATTGAACTGAATCTTGAGTTTGTGAGACAGGCAGACTCTGCAGGCTTTTGTAAGACTGGAGGCAAAAATTGAGCAGCCTGCAGGCTTTTTGAGATTTCATCCTCCCACCCATGAAAACATAAAATTGTGATTATAAATAAGGGACATTTTTATTTTATTGGGGCAAATTGTGATAATCAGAGATAAAGTGTATTCTTTTTGTTTACTTTTAATATCTTATTGCATTGTCCGATATCTGTAACTTTCAAGACAAACTTGTCAGTTTGGCATTTAATCAAAACAAAAGTAAACAATTGAGATAAAAATTCCTCCGAGTTTGTGAAAACAAGGTATGAAGTAATCCTATTTCTTAGGTAAATTGAAATTATTGACATAAGTCTTGACTTGGAGTCAAGGCTTTCTTGACTGAGCGTTAGATCTTACAACTAAGGCTAGTGGTGCAATTATAACAATTTTCCTTAAATCTACAGAAATCTCTAAAGTAAAAGTTTCCGTACAAGTTCCATAATTTTCTTTGTAATGAAAAAAAATTGCTCAGTCACTTAATTTATTCTTCCCTGTAAACTGTGTCAAAAATCAATATTCATAAAGGCTTTCCTGTTCCTCAAACTGAGTGACATGAACACACCTTGATACATTTGCGTGAATTTTCTGCCGTTATTAGCTACTGGTATTGTAGACTGAGAAACAGATTCTTGACGTTATAGATTAATGCCTAGTCTATATGTCTAGATTCTTCTCTTGTGCTGCATTTTTGCTTTTCAATTTAAAATCTAGCAGCTGCGTCTAGATAAGTTGTGTAGATTCACTAGACCCCTTGACATTGAGATCGATTCTAGATGTAATCAATATATAGATCTACATAGATATCTACAACTAAGTAGAACAAACAAGAATTATCCTTGATCTAGGTCCACATTTTACGGACTTCACAGGCAGGCTATCAAAAATGTTCAACGCTTTGGTAAACGTATGAAATTTTGACCTTTTTATGAAAAACAAATACTAGCATCCAACACTAAACTTGCTGTATCATCCCTCTATCCATCCATTAGGCCTAGCAGTCAAAAACTATACAATTTTTTCAATATTACAGCTAACTCGCTATTTGATTTTAAAACCGGAATATTTTTTGTTGATTTTGTTGTACTTCAGGACTCTTTATTTATGTTTCACATTTTTGTGGGTGTACACTTAGCTGAATAGACCTTCATAAACCAATTTGTTATTGTAAAGTTCAGTGAAATATTTAATCTTCAGTTGACATCACTGTTATAATTAGTTTTAATGGATCATATTTAATGTTTTATATTTCTATAAATTTTTTTTTGCTTTATTTGGAACAGGGTAGCCCAGCATTGTTATTGAGTGAGGTCTTGCTTTCTCCTGCAGTAATGAAGGCATCAAGTAGCTCAGAAGGGTTAGTATTAGTCGCATAGAATGAAAAAAATTGACTTCTGCTGAATACTCCTAGCCATGAATTATATTCACCCTTCATTTGTTTTCTCTCTATTACTGTACCATTAAAATATGTGTTCTAAGGAGATTAGTTACCAGTTTTCCATCTTTTTTCTCTTTTTTTTTTTTGCCATCATCAGTGGTAAATAATTATTAAAATTTTTATCTCAATATCTTAAATGCTTAACTTTTTCCCTGAGATTTTTTATAGCCAGTTCTCTATTCTCAGGTGATCAGGGTTCTCGCGCGAGCATGGAGAACCCTGGAATTTGCCTTTTCCGGAGAAATAAAATCCTGGAGAATGGCTATCAGGCCTGGAAAAATTCTGGCCTTATTTTTTGACTGTGTTACAAGTCCCAATCTTTGGAAAAATCAAATCATTAAATTATTGCCTGGGGCGTTTTGGTTTCTCTTCTTGTTGTCTGGTTTTTGCAAGGGTAGTCCAGACGTAACTTGTACATGTTGTAGACAGTAGGCTGGGTCCAATGCAATGGCCCAGGTCAACGACACTAAATTTGTGAACAACAGTACTCTAGGGGAAGGATAGGGTGTTACGTCTTACCTGTGCCATTTAGTGTTTTTTTTAACCCTGTTGCCCAGGCTAGACAGTACTGGAAACTGCCCACTCTGATTCACCATAGCAACATATCTGCTAAATACAGTAAAACTTAAAAAGCTAAGAAATAGGCCTATTCCAGACTTAAAAAAACCTAGTTCACTTTGTGCTTCAGGGTATCACCTTGACAAGAGGCTTCCTTTTTTAAGCAAAATATATTTTTGACTGACGTTTTAGACTAGATTAAAGACCTTAATGTTTAGATCTAATACAAATAGACTAACATCATGATAAATTCACTACCCAACCAAAGTTCTGACATAAACAGCATTTAGACTAGATTCAAATCACATATTGGCTATAAAGTACGATAATTACATGTAGCCTATGTGAAAATATAGTTATATGCAAGTAATTAGTATATTTTAATATTGATTTTCCAAACGTCTAAGGATAGAAGTTTGATTCATGGCTGTGTTTGTCCGATCAGTCATCAAAGTTCCGGGGTTGAAAAATTTTTTAACTGTGATCTCTGTCTAAAGTTGCATTTTACATTTCTGTATTATATCAATAAATACGTGACTTATTGATTTAGCTCTAAAATCAATTTTTGAAGATAAGTAAGAGGATTTTTTTATCATAAAAGTTAAACGTGAATTTTAGTTGTGAAAAACTTAATTTCAGGAGATAGAGTAGCCAATCTACACAGTTGAAGTTTTGAAAATGTGTAATAATTCCTTTACATTTACATAATAATAAATAGAATTCATAGTGCGCATTGCGCTCTAGCATAAAAGTCTGTAGCTGAACCCATTCAAAAAGAATGCTCTTTAGAAATGATATAAAAAGTACCGTAGAAGGAAAATTAATGTTCACATTCACATGCTTGCACGCGTAAATTACACACGGGGCACACACACAATCTCACGTGTATACGGTGTATCATTTTTTTTTACAGTTACCTCAAACTGTTTGCGTTTCTGGTGGATGCTGGAGCTAACAATAAACAAGGAGCACTAGAATTTTTACAAACAGTTTCTGATGTGCTAGACTGCAACGCTTCCTCTCTGAACTCAGCGGAGCAGTTGTGGAAAATGTGGGACACCGTAGCCCACACATTGCAGGAAACTGTTATTGCTGTAAGTAAAGTTATTCAACCTCTTGTCCAAATTCAGTGATAAAAATCTTCCGCGGATCCGCGGAAATCCTCGATTTCAAGCTTAGGAGAAAAATTCCTCAATCCTCGGCCTTCTGATCCACGATTTTGAGAGGAAAATGATTACAAATTTCCGCGATTATTTAATTCCGCGAGTCCGACATAGGACGAGTCAAAGAGACGGATGTTTATAACCGAGGACTGGGCAGATCTTTAGACTAGAACCATGTTGTAATCGATCTTGCCGTAGTTACTCTTTGTAATCCTTTTAAAATATTTCTATCGAGGTTATACTTTTTCGATACTAAAGCTCTACCGATATCGCCAACTATAGGTCTATTCCGCGAAATGACTGTATCGGTGTGATGCTCGTTCGTAGTTTTGGTTCATTAGGTGCAAGATTTAGGATAATACTGTGAATCACTTCACTTTTACATCCACTTGAGCCATCGAAGTTTTCAATTTTTGGCCCTTTAATTGATTAGACAAGTTTTCTAATTGACAATAGTCATTGGCCGGTCAATAGGCTATAGAGATCTAGATCTGGTCTCAATAAATCTAGATCTAGATCTACCAATTCTCAAGAGATTCTAGTAAGTTTATCACTGAATCATTAATTTCTACTCCGGCGACGGGTCTAATCTAAGCTTATTTGTTTGTCCGTTTTTTTTTTAATCTAAAAACATTTTATCGAGTAGATTGTGGTAAATCTAACTGTTTTAAGCACTAAGTGCTGAGATATCGGAATGAGGAGAGTAAAACTAGAAGACGTTAACGAACTTTTTGAGCGTTTCAGTTCACAACGTTGTCAAAGGTTATAAAATGTGTGCAATACAGATTAGAATCTAGATCTAGATAGTACCGGTAACTGCTGGAAAGTGTTTTTCACTTTCAGGTGCGAAAATTATTTGCCTCATGCGTTGTGCCCATTAGGAGATAATCATTATAAATAATTATTGCCCGGTACCAATAAATTTTTTAAATTTAACTTTAATTGATCCTATATACGTATGATGTAATGTAGGCCTATATTGAACAATAAATGTATTATAATTAGCAATAGCCCAGGGCTATGTTTGCACATGATATATTTGAACCTAACATAAGCTTACAAATCGACTTGGAGTCATGAAGTGATGGACAATTCACTTGTATTAATAATTGCTTTAAAGTTTAAAAACCGAAACGTGAAAAGAGGAGGAAATTATGACTAGAATCTAGATCTAGGCCTCTATTCATTACGGTTACAAGCCTTATCTTTGACTGAGTTTGAATGGCGCACTTAATTTAATGATTTACTTTTTAGTAGCTCTTACTCTTAGCTGGTAGCAGGGATGAATTGCATTCATTGTGGGGTGGTAGAAAGGTGTCAATTTGTCTCTCAAAAAATTTTCCTCCTTTTCAATGATTTCCTGTTTTCATCACTGCAAATTATTTTTCACTTCATGTGGTTCTGCTTGTGTCCCGTTGGTTTGGCAAAAAAAGTTCTTGTTTTATTTTTTTCAGAAAATAGAAAATAAGAAAAAAAACATTTGATAAGTTAGTGCGTTATTCTTATTACGGAATATACAATAGTTGAATATGAATTTTCTTTGGTCTGTCCAGTCTAATGAGGTAAACCAAGGTGATGCTCTTGAATACAACTTTGGATGTATGCATGCTGTGCTGCTTCTTCCTGTAAAGCAACAATTGGCCAACAAAGTCCCAGAGGTAAAAAAAAAAGCATTCCACAAAACCTTTGCTTAAAAAAAAAAACAACTGACACTAGAGATGTTTTCACATTCTGAAATTGTGCCTGAATGGGCTGGAAAATCTTGTTTTTCAATCTTTTCAGGGGTTCCGATTTTTTAAAACATTTTCCTGCATTTTCCAATAGCTCAAAAGAAAATTCAAATTTTCAAAATTTAGAAAGGGAGTTAAAATTCATTCTTGTCTTTCAGTTATGAATTCAGATACAATCTTTGTTTCATAGACAAGCACAATTTTTCTACTTTTTGTGTGTGAGCTGCCTGCATCTCTGAGAATTTAATGCAGCTAACTTGTTTCCCCTGTTTTGTAGTTGGCTTTGTATCCAAATATAAAGTCAACTTGATTCCTAGAATTTGCTTCTGATAACTCATTTGTATTTACATAGGTGTTACTTTTTATTATGTGCAGCAATAACGTTAAAATCTATTTTCATCAGTCAAAGAAAAATTTATAATTAATCATTTTTTCCCTGTTTTTTTTTTTTAAATAGAAAGGCAATTTCAGAAGTGGTTTTTTGAAACAATGTCTGTAACCTGTATATATTCTTCTTTTTAAACAATTAGACAGCCCTCAAGGCTTTGATCAAAACCTGGAAAGAATTGTACCACTCTTTTGCCCGTTTGTCTGCCCTTGTTACAACTGCCGAGGCAAATGCCTGCCTTGAGGAAATATGCTGCAAGATTCTCAAGTTGGAGATTGAATACAAGGTATTTCCTCTGTATGTTTATATAGACATGGGTGCAAGCTTGCCGGCCAATCCAATATGCCCAATGGGCATTGCCAGCAAAATACAATGTGCAGAATGACCGTCAGACAATAGTTTAAATTACGGAGATAACATTAATTACAAAAGAAAATGACAAAAAAAAAAGTTGCTGATTTTGCAGTTTCCTTGATTTTCCTCCAATTCAGCAAAGCATACAAGGGTGGGCCAAGTGCCTGTGCCAGACCTGCCAAGTCTCACAATCTCATTGTGAGATTCACCATTTTAAGCCCTGTCTCACGATCTCACGATCATCGGCTGTTTCTCATGATCTTGAGCTACCAAAATTATTAGTTCTGTTAATCTCAAACTTTCCCGAATTTATTAAATTTGGCTTGTCTTGTGAGCGTACCTGGCCATTGCCGTGTTTTTGTTTTGTTGTCAGTGGTAATATCGATAGTCGTGCATTATCTATTAATGATCGATATTAAGTCTATTGCGAAGTGTATTGAATTTGCGGTATTTTTAATGAATGATATTCTTTATCAACATAGCCGGTTTTGTTTACCATAGCTCTTTGCCGTTGGGAGATTGATTTCGTCAATTACAATGCTCGAGCTGATACTTTTTAGTTATGAACCTGCGTTTATCTAAATCTAGAAGATTAGATCTAGGGGAAATGAAGACCTGTGATTCCCTAATTATTTATCGGGCACTCGCTATTGTTTTTATGGGATTAAACCAGATTAACCGCTGAATTTGTGATAGAAATAAACATGTGCAAAGAAGTGTAGATCTAGATATCTACCGCGATTTATTTTTGTTTCACTTCAGTTCAGTAAATAGTTTAGTTTCACTTTCTTTTCACCATTTCAACGCACTTCAAGACTAGAATAGATAAAGATCTAGGCTAGACCAGATCTAGATCATTTAATATAATGCTACAAATTTTTCCTAAACAATATTTAATTTCGTCACTTGTTAGAAAAATTGGTGAAGAATACACATCAAAATGGGTTTAGAGCAAGGAATTCCTGAAACTGAAGATGAAAATGATACAATAACGATCGTGTTCTGTGTGGTTAAATCTAGATCTAAATCTAGTAGAGCAAAGCAATGTTAAACTATAATGGTGATTTTTTATGAAGTTTTGAGCCTGGCTAGAACCAAGTAATTGGCATGGACTGAGACTTAGAAGCTAGATGTCTAGAGTATATCTAGAGATTTCACTCATTCATTTTCGTAGTTTGATGCAATCAAGTAGTTCTATCTTGGCCTATCATTTAGAATTATAACACCTTCTGCAAAGTAAGAATTTTCACTTCTTGTTAAAAAAATCTATTAAGCTAGTTAAGTCCATGTATTTTTTTATCATTACGGTTTATTCTCTTTAAACAGGTTCATTATTAGTGGAACTGTAAATATCGAAAGCAAACATGTATATGGGTTAAATTTCAATGATCAGAGTCTCTTGTAATCTCAATGTTGAATTGATTGGGGGGGTGGGGGGTAGAATGTTCACAGTAAATCTGCCATCTAGTGATAGATCTAGCCCTTGCTGACACACCTGGATGCAAGTTACATAAATTAACATATTGCAAATGGGTACAACAACAAATTACGTATTTTAAGTTTGTGAAGAATACTCTAAAAAGGGTTTTAGGCAGTTACGTCAGTTTTTTTTCGCGCCGATCGTGATCTCACTATGAACACACCCAATCTCACTATGAAACCCACTGATTCTCACTATCCATAATCAAAAGAGGTTGTCAGGTCTGGCCTGTGCAGTCTTGATAGAAAGATCGACCTGATGCAGTACTCAATCAAGTTATGACGTATATCTCTACTCCATGTTCAGCCTTCAGGTCATCAGAGGTTGACCAGGCCAACATTTTTTTTTTTCTCAGGAAAAATATCTTGGGGAAATGGAAACTGAAAATCACCAAAACTGTTTTCATTTAGACACAGTTGGCTTTTTTCCCCTTTTCTCTCTGCTGTGCTTCCACCGTTCTTTTTTCCTATCTCAAACTATCTTTCTCATGACTCTTTTTCTTTGTTGATTTCTAGCAGTCTCTCTCTATCTCGCCCGAAAACTCTTATTTTCTTATTTAGATGTTCCTATTCCTCTGCCTTAAGTCAACTTTTTGTTTGTCCCTCTCCTCTGCCATCCTGTTTATGTTGAAGTGTTGAAGCAACAAATAAACTTGTCTATGCAATTGTAACTTTAAAATTAGATTATTGCGATTCTTCTAATGACTAGGATCTCTGAATGTTAAATTGCTGAATACACCAAGTTCAAAACAACGCTGCAAAAATGGTACATAGAAAGAAGTTATTAATGTTACACCTTTATTGAAAGATCTGCATTGGCTACCAATTAAAGCAGCATCTATTGTATTCCAGTATCTAAACTTCCTACTTATCCAACCTGTTTGAGTACTATGTTTACACCTTACATTCCTACAAGGACTTTAAGATCAGAAAAGAAGAATATGTTTGCCAGACATAGAACAAAATTGAAAACCTATGGAGACAGAGCTTGTACATCCCAGGGCCTACATGTTTGGAACGGTCTACCCTTGTCAGTGCAACAATTTGAATCTTTGTTTAGATTTATATCAGTTCTGAAGACAAACTTATTAAAACTCAGTCATTAGCACAAATTAGAATCTCTAAATTTACAAATTATGTTGTCAATGCTCTTGCACTTGATTTAACTTTTTTTTCATTTGATTTTTTAATTCTCAGCTGTTTATGTTATCTGTGTTTTGTAAACTTATATGAAAAAAATTGTATAATTTTTATTTTGTGAAGTGCTTTGATACTTTATTTTATTGTAAAAGGTGCAATATAAATCTAGATATTTTTATTATTATCCTTGGTCTAGTCTAAACTTTCCATTTCATTCTCTGCCTGATTCTCTCTCTCTCTGTGATAAAAAAATATAAAAACTTATTGTAGCTCAATAAGTTTCAGTATGCCAATACATACAAATGTACTTATAACGTTTCAAGAACATAGTATACAATTGAAATTTAGCCATCATAAGTGCAGAGTAGGCTCTGGTAGCATCCAGTTCTACACAAAGTCTGAAGGCTATATAAAATACGCTTGCTTGCAGGTCAACCAGGCTTGCTTGCTTGCTTGCACCTATGTATAGATAATGGAACCACCTACACCAAGCCATCTCATACACACTGAAATGAAAAGCAGTCATTATCTGGTCTAGAAAGTACTTCAACTTTCACTTCCTCTCTTTTAGATTTATAATAATAATAATAATAATAATAATAATTTATTTATAGAGCGCCT
>BMAT01001966.1:494808-507721 GCA_019649035.1 Elysia marginata | reverse complement strand
GTTCCTTCCTTATGTGTTCAATCTTGTTGTCGAAGTAGTCAGCAAATTCTGTGGCCAATTCTCGATTGTCGTTTGATTGTGGTAGATCAGCACCTGGCTTAGAATGTTTAATAAGATTTACTTTATTGAGAACTGAAAGCTGTCTCCAATGTCATGAAAAGCGTTCTTTACTTTTTTTAATTTCCCTCTTTAAATCCGGCTCTGTGGCGTAGCGGTAAGACACTCCCTCAGAGATCGGGAGGTGCGTAGTTCGATCCCCGGCTGAATCAAACCGAAGACTTAAAAAATTTGTTTTAGCAGCTGATCCGCCTAGTGTCTGGCATTGTGGATTTAGTGCTAAGTCTGGTAGGCCCGGTGTCGGGATTATGTGACTGGGTGTGGTGTACACAAGTGCTCCTTACATCACAGTGTGGCAGCACACTTTCAATTGTCCCCAGCGTTGGGTCTGATACAACCTTGAAATTGACTGAGACGTTAGAACTCAAAAAACCAACCAACTCTTCTTTAAAATTTGTTTTCCATTATAATTAGCTATTGAAGGATTGCATAGCAAAGTCAAAGGTATGCCCATCAGGTTTTTACAAAAAGTTGGTTTCCTCCCATAATTTTGCTATTTACAGCCATATTTAAATAAAATATAACATTCACTCAGCAACAACAGTTGTTTTTGACACAGATGTCACGAACATTTTCACAAATAGGTACACTTATAGCGTGTCTTTTTTTTTTCGTCCTCAAAATTTCTTAAACATTTTGGGTTTTCTTTTTCAGAAGCCCTCAGATCTGGAGTGTCTTGCATCTTTAGCCAATAAGATGTTGGATTGTGTTGACTTTTCTGCCTTTGCTACCAGCCAAGGCCCCAGTGCTATTCTAACCTTGAGTCCCAGAAAATGGGCCCGGCGCAGGCAGAAGCCCATGGGAAACCTTCATTCCTATGTGCATTTGCTAGAAACTTTGCAGAAAAACGTCAATACCTTGATCTTTAGTGAAGAAGAACAGGAAAATCAACAGGTTTGTGTTCGTTTTTGCTCACCATTTCTTTCATAGTGATTTTTTAGAATAATACAATAGTATCTGGTTTAATGCACAGCACTTGGGAGGCTCAACTTATGTGAATAGCAATATAACACGGCAACCATCCAATAAGGCTTTGATCGAAGGGGGAAGCCAATGTGATTAGTGGGAGGAGGAGGTATGGTCAAGCTGAAGTTCTACAGGCCTACAACAGTTCACTTGCCAATATGGTATGTGCAGGGGTACGTTGCATCACGCTTGTTGTGCTCCATCCCCACCCCACAGCCCTGTGTCCACCTTTCATCCTCCCTTTTCACTTAAAAGGTAATTTTTACTGATTTCATAGCGTGCATTTAGCCAATATAGGGTGTTTTTAACCTATAACGATTTTATTTTAAAAATCAGTCATAGCAATTCAGCGTTAGTTAAAACCGTGCCATACATTTGTCTGGTGTGCGTTTAGCCAGACACTGCTGTATAAGAAATAGCATTAAAAAAATAAATAATGTTGTAGTGATTTTACAGTAGATATCTCTTAAATTATATCACAATGCTAGGTAATAAACTTTACACGGATTGACCAAGTATAGAAATAATAGTCTAAATCAGTTCTGATGCAGGATACCTCCTTATTCCTTCCCTCAAAAAAAAAAAAATTAACTAAAAAAAATACACAGAACTTTTACCTTGGAAACAATTTTTTTCTTTGTTACCAGACAACGATGATTATTTATTCATTTGTAGTAAAGACACTTTATTATCTTTTCCTCCCAGAGCAATCCCAGTTCTGTGATCTTCACAGCCAACATGCTTGTTGATTTGTACATACGTTTGTTTGCTCACATCAACACGCCAGCTCTGATTTTTAATTGTTTGAGCACTCTGGCAGAACCAGTCTCGAGGTTGTTCAAGAACAATGCTCCCTGCAACATTCAGCGCTTGTTTGTGCCAATCTTCTTAGTTAAGGTTGTGGTATATTCCTGTTGCTTTTTATTATAATTAAAATGAATATCCTGTATTTATATAAATATAATTATAATTGCATGAGCAAACTTTTAGGCAGATTTACTCAGGGTCATGTATTAAATACACTGGGATGACATGTGTGCTTTCATAGATATTGTAGGACATAGATGCTGCAACCCATTTAGATTTAATGTTTATTAAGTATTGCCTCCCCATTTTAAAGAAAACTATTCTCTCTAAAAATCTGTGGGGCTAATTGAATAAAGTGGTTATGTATCCAAGCCAGTGTGGAAAACAGAGATTTAAGTCGAATCATGCTTATCTTTAAAAAAAAAATAATTTTAAACTAGTCAAGGCCTTAGCTTGGCCTGACTTTTACCCAGAAAGTGAGGGACTTATTTTTATTGAAAAAGATGAAAGCCACTCCAGTAATTTGTTTGATGAGCATATTTTTTAAAAGTAAAAGCTTCAACTAATAAAGAAATTCAAAAATACTGAGAGCCAGTTTGATGTAGAGAGGGTAGCTACCTAAAATGATTTGCATTTTAGTATGCCAATAAGAGGAAGTAAAACATTTGTAATTCTGCCTATTTTGTTTTCTTTTTGTTTTGGTTTAATTACAGTCTTTCACTAAATCGTGTTTAGATTGAGGTCTGTATTAGATAAGATTCAATGGCTTTCAATGATAAAGGAAATGTGCCAAATTAGTTATGCAGAACTCTGAAAAAAATAAATGCTTGTAAAGTCATAACATCCTGCGCATTACCTGATCTTGACTACTAGCTTTTTTAGTTTTTTTTCTCTTAAAATTCTCAGAGGAAACTCACGATATTATTTTTTTACAAAAATTAATCAGGTTAATGTTTTAGAAAAATGAATGTTTTTTGCAAATGTGGAAAAAAAAGTGTTTGATTTAATCCAGCTAGCTTTTTTTTTAAACCTCTGATCTTTATTTTGAACATCTCTTTCATGTGGCAGCTTGAAAAACTGTGGCATGAGATTTCCTTGTGTATTGGAGGGCGCTACTCTGAGCCGTACAATTCTGAGCTTCTGTCTAGTCTATCCCCTCTGTTTGAAGTGACATTCCTGCACTCCAGAAGGGCCATTAAGAATCAAGCTGTTGCTTTATGGAACACAACTTTCAGCCGAGCACTCACCCTGGAGTATCCTGTAACTTTAAAGTAAGTTTGAGGGGTCCTTGATGGCAAACAGTTGTAGTTATAATTCTTTCACATTCAAAGACTTGCAACTTTTTTCCAAGGAGATTTATGATTGTGTTCGATGGTAGTTATTTTACTTTTTTCTCTCTTTGGTTTAAGAAATAAAAGGCTAAACCTGAATACAAAGAGGAGAAACAGGCGTTCAAAATTATTTGTGAATCAGATTTTTTTCATTTATCATTCATATTTTTTTGTCATTGAAAGTAAGCTATTAAAAAAAACAAACCCTAAATGGGGCCACTTGTCATATTTAGTAAGTGCCCAAAAGTACTTTTTTTTCAAAATGCCCTAAAGTACTTTTTTTTTTCAAGATAAACACTTGCAGAACAAAAACGAACAAAAATATTGAAAAAAGTTTTTGACAAAATCAAGAAGGGTGCCTTGGCAAGTCATATGCACAGTTTGAAGTGAATTACTCTACAGCTTTTGGAGATTTTAAAGATGCGTGTAAAAAGACATTTTAAGAAAAATGCAAAAAAAATTCAAATAGAAGGGAAAAGGTTTTAGGCAATGCAGTTGTTTGTCTACCCTAACTAATTGTCTTATGCATGTCTGCAGTTCAGCAAGCAGCAATCTGTCACCTCGCTAGTTGCCAGGCGCAGTATACTTGCTGTCAGTATCATGAAGTTTGGATGTAAAACGAGTACACAAGCTATATTTAGAAGCTAAAAGTAACAAGAAAAAAACTATACAAAAATATTCTTATGATTTGGAACGGCCTTCTCCCTTTTCACTGTTTGTGTTGACATTGCACGCTTGGAAAGTGGACTTCACAAAGTACACTAGAGGCTAGGTCATATAATAGGGACGGTAGCTTTTACTATGCGCTAAAGGCTTTGTTTTTCCTATTAAAATATCTTCTTATAGCTTTTTGGCGTAGCTCTTATTGTAAAAATATTCGAAGAAATACGTATAGGTGCCCGAGAAAGAAAAATCTGGTGCCATTGTGTTGAGAAAAGGATAAACTTTCATAATTTCAAAAAATCTGAAAATCAACCATGGGATCCCAATAAACCCTATACCCCTATTCAGAGGGGTGCTGCACTTGCCCTTAAGAGTAATGTGTTCACAGAAGTTTCACCTGGATTGGCCCGATGAAACAAAATTATCACTCATCCTCTGTCATTTGTGATGATTAGACAAAGTTGGGTTTCTGACTGACGAAAAGTTAGTTTCAGCTACAGGCAAAATAAAACTTACATGACTCAATTGTCATTGGGAAAAAGATTATTTTGTAATGATGATAAGTTTTTCTCAAGTGTTGCAGCTTTGATGAGTTAAAAAGCCCCAAATTTATGCAGAGCTTCATTTACCTCACAAGGTTAATTTCAAGACCTTCAATTCTTTTTTTACCCTTTTTTCCCCATAACTTATGTATGTCAATCTTCAGCAATGTTTCATTGTTTCAGAAACTTTTTTTACCATAACTTATGTTTTTGCCATCTTCA
Organism: Elysia marginata; assembly: GCA_019649035.1. Taxonomy (NCBI): domain Eukaryota; kingdom Metazoa; phylum Mollusca; class Gastropoda; family Plakobranchidae; genus Elysia; species Elysia marginata. The sequence goes on along the minus strand of BMAT01001966.1, from coordinate 503,073 downwards.
GCTATGTTTCATTGTTTCAGAAACTCAGCTATTCAAAATAGAAAAGCATTTTTGTAATCAGAGCCCACTTAAGTCTTATTGATATGGAAGTTATGTGAAGAAAAGAACCCCATCCTAAGATTAATTTTCATGTTGTTATCCTGTTGTTATCTGATCATATAGGCCAGTATTGTCAAGGGTGAAAGAAAAAATGTCGATAGTTTTGCCAAGCTGGATTGACCCTGAAGACATACCCATAATTGCAGAGTCACCATTCAGTGAGATGAGCATGGTAAGTTCAAAACCCATGTACTTTGTTTCATTTATCTCACTAGGAGATACAAAATGCAGTAAACGGTTGGAGTTCAAATAGGCAGAGCTAAATTACCCATGTGTGCTTTAGGTGAAGCATTTACAGTTTATGGCAGGTTTCGGGGACTTGAAAACTATGTGTTTATTTCTTATTTATTTACACTTGTTTTGTTTCTATTTTTGTTTGTATGACTAAAAATGTGAACGAATTATCTGCTGAAACAGGCCTTTTTGTGAATTTGTTAAATAAATTAAAATGTGATTTTTAAACAGTGGTGTCGTTGTAAACATGAGGTTTGCGACCGGCATGATTTCCAGGTTTTCCATTAGGTCATGGAGAAAGCCCCAGGTCTAATATTCACATCCTCAAAAAACGGAACTTGGCAGATCTTCCCAGTTGGAAGTTTCCTTATGAAAGCAAATAACTGTAAATTGTCGATGTTTGATTACTTAGAGGTGTTGAGTGTAATTTTTTTTTCAGAGTATTATATACATGAAACAAAGTTAAATTTGATGTACAATACATAAGTACTTTCTTCGGTTCGAAGGTTGGCAACCATAACTCTCAATTACTCTCTACTCTCAGCTTTCTGTTTGATTTTAACCTTTTTGCGAATCCTACTTCATGAAAAATTCTTTTTATAAAGTTATAAAGAATACGGCAAAGTTCAATTTTATTTTTTATTGTTTTGATAGGGTATGGACTCGCAAATAGTGCCCCCACCGGTTCTACCCTCGATGCCATCCCCAAAAAGACCTCGGGCAAGCATGCTTAACAAAGATGCATCACCAGTCGCAACCAAAAATCTTTCTCCCCCTCCTGGCAAGAGCTCACCTGCTAAGATCTTGACACCCAAAGAGGCTCGCAAGCTTTTTTCCCCTACAGTCTCTCGTAACAACATTGTTGATCTGATGCCAGAAGAGGTGAGATTATGTATGACTTAAAATAATAAAACTGGAACTAGCAATGAGTTTATGAATGTATATGTTTGTATTTAAATTTTGTGAAGTTATCAATGATGCAAGTTTACCAATTTTTGCAGGAATTCCAATTTTTTTATTGTTTTCTTTAGCTAAAAACAGAAAAATGTAAAAAAATTATTATTTAAATGTTAAAGAAAACCTCCAAAATTAAGATTCATAGAAAATTGAACACTTCTTTTTGAGTTGCACAACTGCGTAGGCCCAAGTACAAAGTAATATCTTATATTTTTTAATTTTTTTTTTAAATTGGATCATCAAAAGGTCTGTATGGGCAGCTATAGCGTGTAAAATTGTTCTGCTTTTGGAGCATAAGCATTTTGCATCCCTGAGTTATATTTGAAAATGATGAAATTGTTATCCTTAAGCATGTTGGATACTACCTGGAAAAGCTTTTCACTTATTCCTGGCTCTGTGAGGCCACAGTTACTAAAAATGTTTTTATTAAGACTGACAAAAGAGTTGCTGAAGCTTTGATGCCACTGACAGACCTGCCATTCATACAGGTTAAATCAGTATTATACTGATTTTTTTGCCAAAATCTTAGCAAATACTGATTTTCTGATTTTTATTACAAAATACTCATTTTTAATGGCTTGGTAACAACTACACAATTAGCCAAACTTCAAAGAGTTACTTAGTCAGTTCTTGTCAATTTTTTTTTCATAATCTGAAAATTATGTTCTTAGTACATACCAAAATAGTTTATGGTACGTCGATTGTATTATGGAGCATGGTAGCTTTTAAACTGTTTCTTATACATTTTTTAAACAGTTTAAATAACGATGGCCACATAAAGATTGAAGTGCTAATGCTTTTACTTTAAAGTGTTAGAGTTCGTCAGTACCGATACATGGTCATATAGATTTTTAAACCCTGAATACTGATTTTTTAGCTCAATCATATTATCATTTTGAGGATTGGCAGGTCTGCATTGAATCATAGATGTGACCAGTTTATTTGTTCTTATATTAACAAGTTCTGGTGTTAAATATTGCTTGTTTTGTGTTTTTTTTTTCTTTTAAAGATATTATCTTGTGCCAATAAATCACAGGAAACTGTCTATTTTCCAAAGCTGCTTTCACCCTCATAGTGGATTGAATTTTTACACCCTTGTTTTTAAAATTAAGTTGCATAAATTCATTGCATTTCCCTCTTTTGTTGTTGTAATATTCAGGAATTTGTGGTCATAAATTCACCAGCAACGAAGAAGAAACGCCTGTTGACTGAACACCAGAAAGAGGTTTTGAAAGAGAAAAGGTGCTCAAATTTCAAATTGTTCTTTTTAATTACTTTTCTATTATTTCTTTGCTTTTTAAGAAAGTTAGCAGGTTCTCCATTATCACCTGATACAACCTTAATGTGCGGCCATGATAAACGATGGTCACAAAGTCTGAATTTTGACTTGCTGTTTTTGAGGCACCCTCAAAGTCCCTTTTTTGCCTTGTGCAGGTTGAAAAAAAACAACCTAATTCTTTTTTTTTCTTGCAACACTGAATCACTACACAACAGGCTGAAATGATGAATTGAATTTCTATTGTCTTAGAAAGACTCTAGCTAAAAACTTACTTAAATTACTTGTGCTTGGTTGACCCCAGTTTCCTCACACTATGTTTTGGGATTCATCTTGCAGCGTACTACCAGCCATGTACAACAATCTTGATGCTTCCCAAGATGTGTCCCTGATGTCACAATTCGGTACAGAAACTCAAAATGAGTAAGCATTATGCATTTGAAAAAGCGCAAAAGTTTTACAACCATGTCAAAGTTACTACGAAGGAATGTAAATATCTTTACAAATAATTTTGAAATGTTAAGAAGAGCAAAGAAGGTTTCTTGGGTTTGAAAATTAGTCAACAGTCCATACTAGATTTAACAGGAAGATGTTCATTTTTGTTTCCCTCAAACTATAACAAATAAGTAGTTTGATATAAGAAACTTGACATTAATTCATTATAATAAACCAGGTACACATTATTTTAGAACTTTTTAAAGAAGTTATGTGGTGGGAATGAGAGATCATTACATAATTCAGTCAAAAAATTTCAAACATTGGCAATTAACCCAAACTTGACATCTACCATGCTGATATTGTTTGTTTGTAACACATTTTAAATTGCAGGAGTTCTATGACCTCAGACGTAATTGTTATCAATTCAAGTAATAGCCAGGACCAAGAAAAAAAATCCAACGTGAGTGTTTTGCACAAGAATATTTCTTTATTATTTAGGGGTACTCATTATGAATATAATAATGTTGCAATTTCCTTTGTTTTATATATATAAACAAGATGGAATGCTAGGCTCCTTTTCAGGTTTTTTGCTTCTTTTTCAAAATCATTTGGCACCCCTGCTTTACTTTGATCTCGAGTATACTCAGGGCTAGTTTAGTCTCAATGTCAAGAAATGTACATTTTTATCAGGTTTAGGGCGGAAAGTGATGGGGTATGGACACCACTTATTTACATGTTAACTAACAAACAAGTTTGATTTTGATTATTTTTATATATGTGAGAGTCATAAAACTTTATTTAAGATACACATGTTACCTTCTAGATCCTGGTGTAAAATCTGAGTAAAATGTTCGTATTGCCAATCCAGGATCTGCACTAAGTAACACGGCTGTAACTAATAAAATCCACAAAATGTCACAAAGATTTTGGTATCAGATTTTCCTGGATAATTAGCCACCAAAACACATAGCACAGCTTTATTTTTAACCATTTCTTTACAACTCAGCTGCAAACAAAGAAACTGTTTTCACCAGGTTGTCTGTTTTCTGCCTTAGACTGTTCTGAGTATCAATAGGAGATGGGAAGAGTTAGAGAAATCCTTTTATTAGCTTGAGCATAGCCCTGCATAGATTTTGCATAATTTAGTGATGTCAAGAGACAAATTTCTTAACTTTCTAAAACTCATAATTTCATCTTACATCATGAACACTTGACTGTGGCACTGCTTGCATCTAAATCTAAATTGTTTACTTCAATATTTTACTATCCTTAAAATTTTGCCACTTTGAAAATTCCTTTTTTTTTTTAAAATTTCAGCAGCCATCTGCTATGCTGCCCCCAAAGTTCACAGAAAAGCCCCAGCCTGTAAGAAGCAGTAGGCGTTTATTTGAACGGACCCAGTCAAAAGAATCTGATAAAATTGAAAAGGAAGAAATGGACAATCTTGATGACCCGTCTGGCGCAAAAATATCTGAGAATAAGGTTTCAAAGTGTACAATGGAATTAGATTGCTCAAAACAAAAAGATCGTTCCTTATCTCCTAAAGAAAACCCAACTGCTGATGGGAAGGAAGAGTCTCCATTTGTAATGTTCCGACAAAATGCAGCTGAATCTTTGATTTCTGGTATGAGCAAAGATTCTCAGGTCGGAGTGAAGTCTAGGGAAGCTCAGAATGAAGACTCTTTACCAAACAGTGACAAAAAATCTAAGTTACCACATGAGAAAGAACCAAGACGAGTTTCATTAAAAACTTTGGACAGCCCTGCTGCTAAAAATAATAACCAAACTAGTACAAGTCTCAATTCTCCTTGTACAGGTTTTAAAAAAAATAACGAAGCTGGCTGCAGAGCAAGTTGTGACGGTAAAAGAGCACTGACAGAAGAAAAGTCACCCAATGGGCCATTGAAGGAGCAGGATAGCCAAGTAGAAAAGCATGCCAATGACAGTTCTGTTTCTAATGTTTTAACCAGTGGGTTAGCCCAGCCAATACAAACTCAGTCTGGCAATGGAAACACTGAGTTGCAATATGAAACGAAAGTTGCCTCTGAAACTGACAACTCTGTGACACTTGTTGAAGACACTCAGTCACCTGACTTCAAGAAGCAAGGCTCTAGGCAAAACAGTCAGTCTATAACTGAGACGCCCACTAAAAGTGATGACAGCTTGTCGCCCCATCTGAGGTCCACAAGTGCAAGAAAATTGTTTGTTGATGATCCCCCCAAAAGGTCGGACATGAGCTTTATAGATAAATCCTCAGCACTGGGGAATCAACCGCTGGAAGCAGATGATGTTCCATTAAATCCAGTACATTCTGATGAGGCTGTCTCTTCTTCTCAAGGTTTTGAACCAGTAGAAACAACTACACAAGAGAAATCTAAACTTCAAGATATTTACACCATGTTTGGTTTCTCTCAACTTATGGGAGAAGAAGCCAAAGATCCTTCACCCTCAGTTGAAACAGATCATTCTCAGAGGCCTGTTGTAGAAGACGGCAAAGAGAATGATGCTTCAGAAGAAAGTGAAAATTTTGTACCGTCACTGATGCCTACAATGGCAACATCCAACAATACTCATTCATCACTTGCTTCCTCTAAGTCATCTGAGTCAAGCCCAAAAACACAAGTCAGTTCTAGTGATGCATCGTCAGAGAAAAATTCTTCTAGTCCAGAGGCAGACTTTTTCCCACAGCAGTCCACTTTCCAGGAAAACTCTTCTTCAAAAGATGTTTTGAACAAGCGGAAGAGAACTTCTCCTAAAAAATTTAACCCTTCAGAGAAGAAAAGAGGAAGGCCTTTGAAAAATAAGCATAAACAACTACATGGTAACGAATCATCTGAGTCAAATAATGAAACTATGCAGAAGAGCACTAGAATTTCAGAAAGTTGCTCACAAGAACATGGCGAAGTAACACCAGACATAAAATCCCCTACTTCAGCTACACCTGTGAGAGGCCACAGCAGCACTAAAAGGAAAAGAAAGATATCAGTTGAAGCCTCTGAAAATCCAAAAGCCAGAAAATCAATTTCTCCTGAAGTTGACAAAGAAGCAAGTGAACTTGAGTTTCAAGAAAAGCAAAACACTTTTCATCTAGCTAAAGTAGCTTTGAAACAAGAGAGAAGAAAAGTTGCAAGCTCAAATCTCACAAAGTCATCCGGATCAAAGCATATGTTAAGAACAAGACACAAATCTTCACCCCCAAAGAAATTGAGAAAGTTGAGTGGTGGTGGACAGATAGAAGCAGATGAGGTAAATAAAGATGTAAGTTTGCCTCTGCCAAATGAAGAAGAAGCGACAGAGGAGAATACCATGGAGTCAGACAGTGATGATGATATGCCACTTGTAAAATTGAAGACACGTCCTGCGGACAAGATGTCAGTATCTGCAAATCAGGATAAAGCTGCTTCTGAAGATAATCAAGAGCATAATCCTGTTACCTCAGCTGCTGTCTTGGAGATTGAATCGGCTCTACCCCTTCCACGAAGTGAATGCAGCACCCCAACGAAAAATGTGTTTGACAAAGCCATCATGTCAAACAAAACATCTGTAGAGTCATCCCCAAGTTTCTCGGAAAAATCCTTTTCTGTTGTGGACGAGGTCCTCAGTTCAGTTCTCTCAAAGATGGTACAAGAAATGTCATCACAAGAAAATGAAACAATTAACAAACAGGCTCCTGTAGCAGCTGAGGAATTCACTCCATTGCTGTTATCTGAGGATGTTCAAGAAAATATGAGCAAACAGCTTGAGGAGAGCCAGGACCACTTGCAGGCAGGACAATGCAAAGATGGCCTACAGCTGAACAATGAAGAACCAGCCGGAGATTCACCAGTAGAACAAGCGTTGTCATTAGAGAAACAAAATTTAACAGAGACATTAAGCACAAAGGAGACTGTTTTGGTTGCTAATTGTCTTCAGGAAGGTGAACAAACTGTATGTAATGATGCCAGTGGTTCCGTGATACAAGGTAAGAGTTCAAAAGATGATCAAGATATGGAAGTTTCTGAAAGTTCCTCACCTGCTGCTGCCATAGAGAGAGAAGCACAAAACAATTGTTCGGAAAATGCTTTACAGACTGAACATGTGCAAGGTGTCCCCACACAAGAGGGAAGCACGGCATCAGAACATAATTCCACAGATCCTAACAAGATGCCATTGTTACCCTTAGAATCTGATGTAGAAAATGCTGAGCGAAGAAAGACAAGTGAAACAAAGTCAGTGCTCCATGACTGGTCTCCAAGCAAGTCTCCATCTTTCAGCATCTTGAAGAAGGCATCAGGGCAGACACCTTCCCCTGGACGGGTTAGTTTTATGACCTTTTTTATTTCGTGTCTTTTTTTGCCCTTAAAAATATAGAATTTGAATTATAATTTGCACATCTTACGTTAAGTATCATTTTTTCATACTGTATTGTGCTTATAAAAGGAGGTGCAGTAAGTTGCAAGTTAACACAAGACCAAAAATTTCTACTTGATTATAGGGCATGCCAACATAGTTAACAAGATTTATTTATGAAGCAGTCCAGTTGCAGAAGTTTGTCCAGCAATGAACATGTTGATATTTTGGCCATATCCCTTTTATTTGTATCACTCAGGGCTTTGACTGCAACAGTTGCCCTGAGCCCTTTGCAACAAGTGGCGTTACTGGTTTGTAAATGTAGACAAAGTGATTTTTTTAAAAACTTAAAAAACGCTGGCTCCAAGCGCAAGAGAGACAAAAAATAGTGGGCGCTGAGTGGGTTTGAAGATTGGAGGTCAATCTGGTTCAACTGTTTTCAAATAGTTTCAATTGAATTTTTTTTAAAAACTTTTTTCATCACAATATATTGTTTGTAATTACCCAGAATCGTGTTTCCTTTGCTGAGCCTGTTGTCAATGGTGAGAGCCCTGTCAGAGAAAAATACCACATAGAATCCATATCAACATCACCCCTCATCTCAAGATCAAGCAATCAAAGAAAAGGCACGCCCTTTGCAAGAGTAAGTTTGATATTTTAACTGCTGCTTTGATAATAAAGTTTAAATAATTCTCTTATACTAAAACTATGGCTTTGTAAACAAAGAAATAAATACTTTAACAGAAAGCTGAGACCTTTAAAGAAAAGGTCTCTCATTATTGCTAGTTTTGTTGTATTCAAGTGGCATAGTTGAGATAAGAGCGATCTATTTCAGCTCCATCTAGCTCCAAAAAGAAGTAAAAATCAGTCGTGCTGGAACCCTGCCTGTTACATATAAACTGTTTTAGGTGCTGCTTTATTACAACACCCCC
>BMAT01001966.1:437729-460024 GCA_019649035.1 Elysia marginata | reverse complement strand
AGAGAGCGAGAGAGAGGGTATGCGCTAGTCCTTTTAAATACTGAAGATATGGATTTAATTTGGTGCCCTTAGAGGAAGTATATTGTTAATAAATATTATACACGGCTCTACCTGTGCGTTCATAAGGAAAAACACCTTTAAACCCTGAAAAGGCAACAACACGAAGAGGATGGCCTTAATTCAAAGCTATCACGACTCAACACAGAGATGCTCCACACACAAAAAAATACCTATAATTTTAGATATTGAATTTTCGAAAAGCATGATCTTTTCAGAGTTGACATTTTCTGGCTTCATTTCTTCATATTGTGTTCTCTAAGACTGACAAGGATGTTTATTAATTAAAGACTAGAAATCTCCACAACTAATTCATTCTAATTAACTACGATTTTGCATGAGTGAAAAAAAAATCACTTTTGGAGTGGAAAAAACCCTGCAAAACAGGCTTTCTACAGTTTCTGGTCTCCAAGTGCAATGTTGAAAAAAAACCTCTCTTTGCAATTGATAAGAGTAATGAAAATAATCAAAAAAAAACAAAAAACAACTACCCTACAATATATTCACCAAAAGTACCCTACAATATAATAACTAAAAGGTTTAACATCCTCGGAAGAAAAAAATTTTTTTCATCAAACCAGAAGCAAGTACACAATAGTAAAGAAAATTAAACAACCTATCAGGAAATAGCAAAGTAAAAACTACATTCTCCTAAACTAAAAATGAAGCCCAATAAATGGGCAATGCTAGCAGCCGGTATTGACAGCATCTAATTCAAAATAATGCAAAAAAAAAAGTCAAGATGACACCGAGTGTCCTATTAGAGAAAATACCATCAGCAAACTTTGCCTGGATGTGTAATACCTTTTTATTTGAATTGAAAAGAATTAACGTTTAAATTAGCATTTAATATACCACCTATTGTAGACCCCAGGCTAGGCTTTATTAACAATTATTGATATGATACCATACCATCAATATAGTAAAACTGATGGAGTTGACCAACCTATACAAATGCCATTCGAGCTGACCCCTGCACAAGTGATGGTTCCATGGCGGGCGCCTGACCCGCTGACCCCTGCCCTAGCGTCATCATCAAGGTGACCTGCATGACCTCCACGGAAGTGGGGGCTATTGGGACGCATGTGGTGGGTTGAGGTTCCCATCATGACTAGAGTCCACTCCTTCAGCTCAGCTGTTAGGGAGGCATCATGATGGAGCATGCACAGCAGAGAGGGAGTGGGGGTCATAGAGACAGAGAAAGAATCAGGGGGGAAAGGGGGAGGCAAAGAGATGACACAATAATGTAATTAGTCTGAAATGCATTCAAAGAAAGTTGCATCAAAGTTGTCCTACATCAAAAGTTCTTGAATTCATGCGAACATAAACATGCAATGCACATTACCTCAATAAAAGGCTTCCCAATTCTTTGCTCAAAATAAACGATATATTGAGAACAACGATCTTTCAAATTTATTTTATAGAGTTCACAGGGCTACTGCAAACTTTATACGCTGTCAGCGTGTACTTTTTTGCAGTAAAATACACTTAAAATCATCCCTACCCGACTGATAGATTTTGTTTATAAGGGAAACCTCAAACGTGAAACAATTACATGCAAAACCAATGAACACAAAGAAAAGAAACAAACAGGTCTGACTGACAATCACAACAAAGAACATAAAAAAGTACGATTTCCAAAACAGACAGGTGCCATCTTTTAAGTGGCTGGTTTATTAAAAACAGTAAATGATAATTGTTTTGTTTCCATGATAAAAAAATAGTATGTGTACATAAAAATAGCAAGATTGCCTTATATCAGCAATGGTTTCTTCACATGGAATGAAACAGAGTGAGCAATCCAAAAGTACCTGGGGCTGTATAAATTGATGCAACGATTGTAGTTTATCACAACAATTTGAGCTGGCAGTGCCAGAAATTGGTGAAAAATACCTTGCTTCTCATTGTTATTCACTCCACAAAGAAACCAAAAAAGGGCATCTTCGTAAGCCCAAATACATATAACAAAATGATTGAAAAATAACTCAAAACAATAATAGGGCCTTTCAAGGCGTTTCAAGACCTTTTAGGGGTGTCTATCAATTCCTCTAGAATGTAGGTCAACACCTCATGGAGGCTTTGAGCTTTGAATTCTATTAATTACTATGCTTAACTGGCTTTAAGTTAAAAAAAAAACAAACAACAAAAACATAGAGGACTACACAACTATTTTCAGTTGATATGTCATTGACTTCTTGCTGCAAACCTACATAATTTCTTTGCCCTTTACCTACTTCAAAACAAAAAAAAAAAACAAACAAAAAAACAAAAGCAGTCTTATATTATATAACTTCTAAATGGATCACAAAAACCTACACGCTTCCACAACAAACCACAAAAGAAATTACGTAAATGAGATTAAAAAAAAAACAACAAAATTTCAAGGTGACTTATATGACTAAGACACAAGAGCCAAAATGTAGAATTATAAAGATAACAAATAGTACCCTGTTAAAATAGATGGTAATTATATCATTACAAAGTATAACTAATGAGCAAAAATATTGTAAAGAAGTAAAAGGATTCTCCCCCCCAAAAATTCAATCGAAATACAATTATATTAAACGTTAAAACAAACAAACGAACTAACAAAACAACATTAACAATACAAATTTTGGCACCCAGTACACCGATTTGAATGAGAAAAAAAAAAGAAACATAGAACCATAAACAAGTGATCGTCGACGCAAACAAGTTTTATCTTCGGCTCGTAGTATTTGGGGATCTAGAAAGTTTTGTAGGTTTACTTTTCTGAAAGTCCTCTAGGTATGTTCAGGCGCATGTTATTTTGGGAGACTGGGGTTGAAAGACTAACAAAATCAAGGCGCAAGGTTCTAATATCCAAGGTGAGACGCACATTTAAGATTGATAAACTAACAGTCACAGGCGGGGTGGGAATGGGTGCTACAACTTCACTTCATTTTCCCATTAAACGGCAGGCAAAAACATTACTGGACTCAGCATAGATCGATGATAGTGGTTCAGAGAGGCGAGAGTCAGTTATAAAACGAGGCACAAAAAGAGATAGAGAGAGGGGGTGCACACAAAAAGAAGAATGAGATAGAATTGGAAAGAAACGGTGGGATTGACATACAGACACAAATAGAGACTAGAAAAAAGGAAAGATACAACGTGAACGTGGAATACACTGCATCTATGAGAACGAGAGAGGCTGATAAGAAAGAAAAAAGAGAGAAAAATAGCAAGAAGAAGAAGAAGCAATTACAGCAGAAGAAGATGAAGGAAGAAAGAAAGAAGAAGGAAGAAAGAAAGAAAAAAGGAAGAAAGAAAGAAAGAAAGAAGAAGACGACGACGGCGACGAAGAAGAAGAAGAAGACGAAGACGAAGAAGAAGAAGAAGAAGAAGAAGAAGAAGAAGAAGAAGAAGAAAAAAAAAAAAAAGAAGAAGACTAACAAGGAGGATGAGAAAGAAAGAGGGAAAGAAGAAGGAGAGAAAGAAGAGGGAGGAGAACGAAGAAGAATTCAGGAAAAGGAAAGGATAAAAAGCTTTTCAAAGGTAATCTTCGATGGCCGGAAAGCAAGGTGTGATTGCTGTGGACGTTATAGTTGCCACAATATAAAGGCACAAACAAAGAATTCAAGCCAAGCTGCACTAGCAATGCGCAAGATTACAACATAATCATACAATGCAACAAATGGATTCAGGAAATGCAAATTAAAAATATCACAGCAACAAAAGGGGATTCTATTGTCTTGAAAAACGTCATTAATGTTAACAAAGGAGAAAAAAAACCAACCCAATTTTGCTTTGAAGAATTCACAGCACTCACAACATTTCACAAGATATTATGAATAATGAAAGAGAGACAAAGAAGCTTAAATAATTCAAACGTGAATAAACTCACTGAGAGTCAAATTCAACGAAAATTCATACCAGGAAGCAGATTTTTCGCAAAGGGAACATAAAATAAATATGCAGAAAGCAAAGCAAGCGTGTTAGTGGATAAGAAGGTGCAGAAGAGGTTAGTACAGTGATGATAGAAACAGCAGTAGAAGTAGCAGTGGTGGTGGAAGTGACAGTATTCAGTGACACTAGTAATAATCTTGCCTGCTGTTAGTTGGGGTCGCTTTTTGCGCGAGAAGTAAAAGGTAGAGATGTTGGAGTTTTTGGCTAGAGTTTCATACACGCAATTATGATGGTGGTGGTGGTTGTCACGATGCCTCGGCCCATCATGCTCAGAGTGGGCTCTAGAAGCCTGAGGAATTAAATCAGGTTGGGAAGAGAGGGGGTCCCAAACCCAGTCCTTACTCAAGTCTGGTTTGCCGGAGGAAGACATCGCTGGCCGTCCTGCTGATGATGACGATGAGGACGAGGATGAAGAAGAGAATGAGGAAGAGGAAGATGAAGGCCGCTTTGGATGATTATTGTTTTTGCGATGTGGGTTTTGATAATGAATGGTTTGGTATATATTTTTACTTTTCGTCTTTATCCTATCTTTGTTTGGTTCGTAGAATCTGTGGCTATAGAAGCGCCCTGTGGTTGTTGTTGTGGTTGTTGTGGTGGTGGTAGTGGTGGTGGTTGTAGTGGTTGGAACAGGTTTATACGTGCGGTGGTTATATAGGTCGTGCCTGTTGTGTGGCCATCTGCTATTATACACATTTCCATTGTGAAAGCCGGAGAAATAGACAGAACCAGAATTAGAGTGATAGTCAGGACCAGAGCCAGAAAGTGTGGCAGACGATGATCTGTGGCCATAGTCCTCTTGTAGATGTCTCCGATTGGTACGCCCCCGGCCATGGTTGATGATAGGACTGAGGGTAGACTTGGGGCTCTTGCGCGGGTGTGACTCGGTGCCGTACAGCACGAGCACCCAGTCCCGCAGCCTGGCATCCCGAACTGAGGATGGAAGAAAGAGACAAGAACTGATACACGGGGTGCGGGGACTACACGGGGTGCGAAACACACAAACATGGCAAAGAAAAATAGTTTCAAAGAGCAGAAGGGAACTAGCGAAAAGCTTACGGGAGGAAAGGTTATTGTGTCAGAAGCGCGTTGCACACTTTAGTTGCATGAAGTCATCCAGTAGTTTACCAGTACCCTGGAGATTATACAGCACTTATCAACTACAGTTCTCATTGCGATTCCGGCCAATGAAGTTTAAGGAGAAGCCCTTAAAAACAATAGCATTTCGCATCGCCTGTAACTGGTACCTCATTTAACACCAGAGTCGGTGAGGAGATCGTATCTATAAAGTTATATCAGGGTGGGTGGGCTTAACCGGTATCCTTGACATTTGTTTATGCTCAGAAGTACAATGTGGGATATTCATGAATTTAGCAAACATCTAACTGGGCCGAAGTTGGGAGCCATAAAACTCGTAAAGAAACCTATGATTAGACTGGTATACGTGGGCATACGCTAGACAGGTTTAGGAAGCTTGCGAGACAAATGTTTTTAACTTATTGCAGCAACAAGACACAATCCACATGGACAATTATCAAGTTTAGCGACAAAAGCTTCTATGCTCTTGAGGCTCGAAGCGTAGGAGAAGAGCAAGAAATTTGAGGGTTATATGAGCCACGCTGAAAGCAGTGTTTGGTCGAATAAGCTAGGTTTACTAGTACTAAGGGATACAATGTAAGCCAAATGGTGAGACAGAGAGGGATAGAAATACAATTCTACTTAATAGACAAAAAATAAGATTATTTTAAACAGAATGTATTACAAATAACAATAAATAATGAAAGGTAAAGAAACACAAGGATGGAGGTACGACAACAGGAGAACATAATAGACAACACCAGAGAGAACAAATTGAAGGAGTCCTACACGACAGCTCTTTCAAAACGTTCAACTTCACATCTTAATGGGTATTCAAATAAAATTCATAACTGCTCTTTCATATAAACAGTTTTAAATACACCTGGTGTATCAATTTAATGAACATGCCATGTTCTGAACACAATCTTTTCCAATTTTTTACTTCAAAATTTAATAATATAAAACAATTTGTATTCAAAACAGCTCGGTTGACTTTTAATCTTATACCTAATTTTCCTATTGGTCACAGATTCCCTCACATTTCGAATATTCAAAATGAAAATCAGAAAATATTGGAGATGTCTGATGCAATGGCGTTCTGTGATTGCAGATTAAAGGAGATCGGCTTACTCACTAACTGCAGATCCTAAAATGTACCTATATCCTTGAAAATACAGAGTTCAATTAACCTTAATCCGTTGATCTCTGCCTAAGTTTAAGGTCAATTTTATTCTGAAAAGCATTTTCCTATCACTTGCTATATTACGGATGGATTGCTTCATTAGCTTTATTAAATACTGGGCACGCCGTTACATCGTTATTACTTGGTCCAGAAACCTGCTTTTGGTGCCAAAACATTTGCACTATATATTTCTGTGTGAAATTAGGTTGTATTTTTCTGTATTTGCCTGAGAACCCTAAAGACTCATAATAAAGGCCTCTGTCTTTGACCGACTTACAACGTGGGTAGCCATATTGTTTTTTCTGTTATCACAATGGGGCGTATGCCGAGACTTGATGTGAAGATTGTGCGTTCAGTATTATTTTACACATCAGTTACATATAAAAAAATATGCTGATTAGTTAAAAAGTTGGAACAATTTTCACTTAAGTTTGTCAACGATCCACATGCTATTCTACGACACTGAACATTTTTATGATTAAAAAAAATATCACATTGTGCACTAGTGTCTCAGCATGGACGCAACTTAAATCAACACGTTGGCGATATTTGCTATATTGTGCGTTGAGAGGTATAGATCTGTACCATAATGTAATACTAAAACAAACACACAAACAAAACCAACCCCTTGTTTAGTATAATATTTCTCTTTCCAACTCATTAATTTTTCAGGACTGCCGATCACCATGGACATGTCAATCTAGCTTTTGAATAACGATAACCCATCGCTCACTCCCTTGTGCAGCTGTCAAAAACCATACTTCTTAAATGTAAGTTCTTCTTTTTAAACGATAAGCAGTTATAATTTATGAACATATAGGTTTATGAAAACTTTTTCCTTAAAACACTATATTAGATTCGTGTTTACGTCTCAATCAAAACTTCATTGATATTCAATTTATATAGAACTAGAAATGGCAAAGAACTAACAAAGTTTTCAGAACGCAAACTTCTCCGTAAAGCTGTAGAATACACAATATATCTGGACATTTAAAAACATTCGGCTCATCACTTCAGCTACCTGCTACTTCAATGCATACATAATAGAAATGTTTTTTAGAACAATGTTTTTTTATTTTGCTACCTTCAAAAGAAGTAAGTTCCATCGTTCGCCTAAAATTGAAAAGGATCTACATCGTGGTGTCAACCAAATCACATGGCAGATTAATGATAAACCTTCATGTAGGCGGATGATTTATCTCTCGCACATAAAACACGATGTCTTCACAATACTCATACACACACATCTCCGCCCCCTTCCTGTATTTCTCAAACACACAGACCTTTTATTTATTCTCTATCGGTCTCTAAATTATCAACAGCATGCGAAATAACGAAATAAAGAAAAGATAGAAAATAGAAATAAATTCTAGATATTGTTAAAGAAAACATACATAAACAAGCCACGCCTTAAGGCAGAGCGCGAGTCCAATTAAAAAAAAAAAGAGTACATATATTTCGTAAGTAAATGTATAGGCTACATTCTTTAAACAACGAGATGGGTTTTAAAGACTTGATTGCAAACAAGTCCAATGGAAAGAAATTGACAGAGAAAAGAAAACTATATAAGAAGCAACCAATAATACATCTGTAAGGTGTGCGTCAACGGTTCAGAGAAAAGGAAAGGGTGAAACGGCAAGGAAGTATGTGCAAGACAGACTCATGATCGAAATATAGAGACAGGAAGATATATAGTTAGATATAGATAAATATATAGATGAGTCGATGGATTGATCAATACTGGATGAATGAATGGATAGATTTTAGGTAGATTGATAGGTACAAACATATAGATAAATAGATGTAGATAGAGAAATAGAAAATTAAATGGACATTACCGATAGATAGATAGATAGATAGATAGATAGATAGATAGATAGATAGATGGATAGACTGATATGATTTTGGGAGAGCGTGAATCGAATGATGATTTGAGAAGAGAGAGAGAGTGACGCAATAAAGAAATAGGGAGAAGAGAGAGAGAGAGAGAGAGAGAGAGAGAGAGAGAGAGAGAGAGAGAGACAGGCAGACAGACAGACACAGAGAGAGAGAGACTGACTGACTAGCAATAAATAAAAAAAAGTTTACGAGAGACTACTGCTAAACTAAAGCACTCACCCTAAAAAAGCATGCTTGTCAGTGATGAAAGATCCAGGGCCAAGTTGCACAACATCGAAACGATAAACAAAGCAAACGAAATGTAAAGGTGAAAGTAGAAACCGAAGGTAAACAGCCATGCCGAGGTCCATTCAGTTGAAAAAAAAAGAATTAGAAAATGTGAAAGTTTTCTTTCCCCTTTAAGCGCGCACTTTCACAAACAATTTTTACCGCCAAGTCGAGCAGCGGAATCCTTTAAAACGTTTTTCCTAAAAATTCAAAGCATCCCACTTCATATAAATAAAATACATGAAAGAAATCAACACTTAATTGCGTCAACTGCCAAAGTAAGATGTAATCTTCCTGGGAAATGAATTGCGGCCTAAAACTTTTGTCATCTGCAACTCAAACAGGTTTTCCTTTTTTAATACAAGCGATTTGAAGAAAGCAGACAAACTTCACAATACTTTTAGAGAGATTACTCGTTTAGTGTGGTTTACTGAGTTAGTTTGCACTGAAGTCGGAATTTATTGAAGAGGTCAGCGGTTACAACAGAGTGTATCGTGCTGCTGTTACGATAACATTGCGAAGAAAAATAAATAAAAACCAGCAAAAACTTACTATTAATAAAAAAAATAATAATGTCGACGATGATAATGATAATGATGAATAATAATGATGAATGATACTGATGATGATGATGATGATGATGATGATGATGATGATGAACATGATGATGATGATGATAATGATGATGATGATGATGGAGGTGATAATGATTACGAGGATGCAATTGTCAAAATTATTTATAACGAAACTGACGAGTACGGCAGTAGTGATAATGGTGAAGGTAAAGCCGGTTTAGTTAATGGCGGCGTTAATGATAATGATGATGAGGCTGATAATGAAGATGATAACGACTGTTATGTTGATCATTTGAGTTAGTTTGCTGGTCTGTTAAAGTAAAAAAACAACAACATAATTTTGAGAGATAGATAGAGAGATCGTTAAATACAGTAGAACCCATCTAATAGGACCCCCTCTTATGTAACTTTAAATTTGAGGACGTCTAGTTATATGGGTATAATATTTTAACATCTGAACTAAGACACCCCCCTTTTATAAGAGCTGTTTACCAATGTTTACCAACATTTTGCCAGGTCTTTAGTTGCACTCTAGACAGATAGATAGATAGATAGATAGATAGATAGATAGATAGATACGTTTGAAACTGCATAAAGACTTAAAGCAAAAGTGATCGGCGGTTTTCGCACAACGGGGTTATTATCTAGTACTGTAAATTTACTTACAATTTCGGCTCGCTGCACTGTGTTTCACATGTCTCCTGCCGGGACGCAGTCTTCAGGCAAGCAGTTTCGTTTCGGTCTTGATTGGGTTGTATTGTTCTAGAAGGAGTTTTTGTACGGTACGGGCAATATGAGGGAATAATCTCCTTTATTCTTTTTTGAAACCTTGCCTGTACGGTAGCATACACCTTCTAGAACAATACAACCAAAACAAGACCGACGCAAAATTACTTGCCGGAAGACTCCGTCCCGGCAGGAGACCGATGAAACACAGTGCAGCAAGCCAAAAATGTAAGTTAGTTTACAGTAATAGATAGATAGATAGATAGATAGATAGATAGATAGATAGAGGAAAAATGATCAAGTATCCGACCGAGAAAAAAAAAACAAAGTTGAAATTTCACTTAAATTTAATTTTCACAAGTAGCAAAAATATCGCAGTGAACTCAATTAACATTTGTTAAGATTTATCTTTCCAGCGGCGATTTAAACAGCTCGAGAAATTACTCCTTATGAACTCTACACAACTTTCACGGCATTTAAAAGTATAGGATTCAAGCGAAATCGGTTTCGATTCTCCTCCTCCCTTCACCGTGTAAATAAATACAATTCTATTTATATCTGACTACGCCAACCCCTTCGAGTCTTGGTAAAAACAAAACTCACTTGATCCACAACTATCCTGCACATTAAAATATAACTCTCTTCCAAAATATCAGTATGAAATAAGACATTTTAGCCTTCGGTGTGACGTAATTCTCTGTCCTTGGTCATTTATGTCTACCCTTGTTTTGTTAAAACGTTGAAATGGTCCACGGCGAAAAAGGAAACTCAAGATATCTACGTAGACAAAACAAAGACAGTGATTGCATAAACAATCGTATATAAAGCTATTAAAAATGATTGAGAAATGAATTAACCAAAAAAAAGAAAAGAAAAGAGAAATATAAGATATATGAGTCGAACTCAACTATTAGTTTTTTTTTTAATGAAAGAAAGGGAGATTAAACAAAGACACAAAAGGTTTACTCATTCACTGGATAGAGATTTCAGTTAATGGTCAGATATACGTGAATAATCGAATAATAGGATAAAACAAGGAAATAGTTTGGAAAAAAAATTGAAAAAATGCGACAGAAACAGAAGGAGGGGTGAGAAAAAAGATTTGACGTCGGTTAGCTACCCCACACTTTGAATTTAAGAGGAATCGAATGCGAGAATGTTAGCGTGCGATAGGATTCATCCATCACACCTGCAGTTTAGGTTTGCTTTAAGGAAAATAAATATCAGTAAAATTAGCAAAAAAGTAGAGAAAAAAAGAAAAGTAAACAAAAAGATATTTAAAAGTTGCATTTCAGTCATGAATTAAAAAAAGTTAAGAAGGAAAAGATGTTTCCTACAATAACAACATCATCCAAAGACACAAAAAATGGAAGCAAATAAATGTTAACAAAAAGATGAGCAGTCGCCACTTATTAAATTCAACATGCTGTTAATGAATATTAAATTGTCTTCGAAATAAAAAAAAATGAATGTAAAACCTGACATTATGAGCATTAGGAGTAAATCTACCATTCTCTCATGTCAGAATGAATTTCTGTACTCTATGTGAATACAAGGCAACAGAGTAGGATCCTCAAGGCAATTTATTGAGAGATGACCTCCATGTAATTATGATTTTCCACATTCATTAAGAATGTTCTTTATTGAAATAAGATAGTAAAAAAGAAAGAAAAGAAATGCTATTAGTTTAGGTAGGTCTTGATGAGAATACAAAAAGGGATTACAAAAACACACGTATGAAACCCAACACACTTTAGTTTATAACCCTTTAAGAATGTGCTTGCAAGATGTAAACATAAGCTAAAGGTAAACGGTTTAGAAAATGGCTTTCCGTCTAAATCTTTCAGACAATTTTCTAACTTTCTACTAGCTATTATCTGCCACACGATTTCGGTTATGGTTCGTGGATACTCTACAAGTTTTCCGATTCCATTCATCCTACATGCCATCCATTTTTTATTGATCAGAGAGGGGTAAGAAAACATACTTTAGTTATTTTTATGAAGTAACTTAATTTGAAAAACCTCTCATTTATTTAACTTTATTTATATATTTAAAAAAAAAAAAGACTTAAGGACACTGTAAGTTTTTCTGTTCTTTCTTTGCGCTCAGAAGACAACGGGGGTGAAGTGGGCTAGTTCTTGAACTTTCAACCCAGTTTTGTGGATCAGTTCTTTATTCCTTCTGAAATATATATGCTTATAAGATTCCCAAGCGCGCATAGGATAGAATACAAAATAAAAAAATTTGCGCTCATTCTAAGAAAAAAGGCTGAAATTCTGATTTATTTTTCCTGTTCCATTGTACTCCAAATCCACCAACACCTCTTGAAACATATTCTAAATCTATTGAGCACTTTACTTAGAATCCATTTCAGTTGCAAATACAACTATGATTGATAAATCCAACTAGTTCTCAAGGCAAATGTTTGTATGCCCTAAAATATAGATCACGCCTCTGAAAGTAATAAATACACAATAAACAATTTTAAACACACAAACCACACACACACACACCTACCGATGACTACAGGATATATAACAAAAAAATACCAAGCTGGATCACTTTTCAAAAAAAAAAATGTGCTGCAGTAGGTTTTATCTTTTATCTTTCCAAAAACAAAAACGAACAAAAAGTAAAACACGCTACAACAGATATAAATATTAAGCTTTCTTTTGAAATATTTCATGGACACACATCATCCCATGAAAAGGGCAATGATATTTCTCGTGCATACTAAGGACATAACAACATGGAAAGTTTTCCCTCATAAATAAACACAAACAAATGACGGACATTTACACAAGACAATGTGGATTGACCGTGGGGATATAACATTGTATCTCGCTCCAAACTCAAATGGATAGGATACTGCAATGTCGAGGAATAATTACGCAGAAAATTCTTGATGTTATAAACGACACATTTTCCTGAGCATGTCAGTTGTAAAAAAAAATGTGTGAAATTGTCAAAACAATAAATCATAAATTTATATTTTATAGTACTTAGAGAGAAGGAAAGATAAAAAGTTCCTCTTTGAACATCAACATTTCCAGCATCTGTTGCATTTGAAGTGGGTGTGAGAATACACATAGGCCTATTGTTACACAGTTACATCCTTGATAATAAAATTCAAGCATATATTTTCTAAAACTTTCAATATTTTCTATTCAGATACCATGAAAAACAATATAATTTGCTTTAAGGCTATCAGAATTAAAGACATTAAATCCAAACGGAGCCAAAAGAGTGATAACTAAAAACTGTTATTTACAAAAGTTTTGCTTGAGAATTATATCAATAGACATGAAAGAAAGAATTAAATGAAATACACAAAGGTTCTTAGACCCAAACGAAATTTTCTTTTTGGAATAGCCTTTGACGAGGTTGAGGATTTTCACTCAATGATTAAAAAGTATTGAATGTTAAAAATATGCCATTTTTTTCATGGAAACATTCACTAAAACAAACAAACAACTACATTAATAAAAAAAAAATACCAATGCATCAGTTGTTTTTTTTTTCTGCAGTATCAAAAGTCAAAACTTTTTCTTCAATTTAGACAATGAAAACGAGACCTAACCAGCTTTTGCCTTCTGACCTAAATTGTGAAGTATAAAAACACTAGCAATGATCTTCCTTCTCTTTATTACCAGCGTAACTTTTCTTCCTCACTCTTCGATTCTTAGATGATCAACAAGAAAATGAAAAAAAGAGACGCAACAGTTCTTGTGATGTCAAATGTTTACATTACTACAACACAGAGAGCTACTTACAAGAACTGCCGCCGTTTTCGATTTCAAGTGTCCATGTTCCCTTGGCAGTCTCGCCCCAGTTGTGTGTGGTCATGAAAGCCCAGTTATTAAAACCCTCCTCACTGACATCTTGCTTTCTCTTGGCAAGGAGCGTACTACGAGTTTGTGAAGGCGAGACAAGGAAAATGCGGATCTCTCCACGACGAGTGCTGGTCATTGTGATGCGGGCTTGGACATGCTCAAGGTAACGAACATGGTTTACTGTACCCAGACAACCGTCAGTCTCTAAATTAACCGTCATCTTACTGTTGCCTGGAATGAGTTTGCTGGAAAAAACAGGAATTTGTAGAGGGTTTAAAATAAAATAATCATACTAAGAAAAACTTTTTAATTCAAATTTTTATGTGATGATGCTTATTTCCAAGCAAAGCTTCATTTACATTTGTAACTTTCTAAGAATCCAACATCACTCTACTACAATTCATATATATCTATGTGTTAGTCCTATTGGTAGATGTGTTAGTCCTATTGGTGAAGTTGATATAGATGCATGGTCTGGTCTTATGTAATTTTACCCAAGCTAAATTTTTACGGGTAGATTTTATATGAATATATTCCAGAATTAAAACACCTTTCTTTCAAATTGCCTGGGCCAAAATTTTTCAGTTCGTTACATTTTTCTATTGCAGGTCTATAGTTTTAAAGCACCTAAAAAACATAACATTCAACATGAAAATAAAAACTGATAAAGGTTTCACACAAAAATGAGTTCACCTTTTTCAAAAAACTTATTGCCAGAATAAATTGGAAAGAAAATTAATAATCTTTTAAAACTACAAGTACTCTCATCAAAATAAGAAACATAAGTTTTAGAGTGACTAGCCACCAAATCTTATAAATGCTTTAAACTTTGTATTAAAGAGTAACCAACACTGAACTTCACATACAGCTCTAGTCCCTGTGTCCCTGGGGACATTTTAATGATAATCCCAAGTTCTGACTATCAGGTCACAAAAAGCACTCACTTGCTCGGCTCCTGCGCCCTAATCTCACAGATGTGTTGCTCTGGCACAGTTGTCCAGTTCCGGGCCATAGATACCATGGCGCCAGCATCCATCAGGCCAAAACCAAAGGAGTGGCTCACTGGAAGGGGCCATAGATAGAAATGTGAACACTCCAACAAAAGAGCTATGGTAATTGACTTAAATTTAGGTACTAGATATTTCTCATTAAAACCAGATTGAATGGGTCAGATAAGGTAAGTATATTATAACATTCTCACACACACAAAAACAATACCTCCATGATCACAACCAGTGCTCATGAGTCATGTTTTGCAAATTTCTCATTACATGGTGTTGATATTTTGAACAACACATTTTTCTACCCTTGTAAATGTTAAAAATTGAATTAAAATCTCAAAATTTTTTGGAAAGATATTTTGCTTTCTCTTTTTTGTGTGTTATATTTGGTCTCATAATAAATTCAGAGTCAATTCAGTTCAATTCTCCTAATTTCATATTAAGATCTTCTCCAAAGCATGAAAGGCTTATGATAAACACTACCTGTACAAAATTGATATCCTAAAACTCTCACAGTGGTGTTTATCGCCTAAGCATTCATTTTATTAATTTTTTTTTTTTTTGCAATTTTGCAAGAGCAAGGTCCAGACAAAGGTGCTATTATAAGTGACGGGAAAGAGAGGTATATTAGCCAGACCCTTCAAGTATTATTCAAATGTTCTGAGTTCGAATTTTTTACTCACTCCCACGAGAGGTTTCCACTGTATACCAAAAAGAAATCTAACCTTTTTTGCCCACTCCATTAGACATCCAATCATCAGCATTGAGGCTGTAATCTTTGGCTGTTTCCACAACAATGTGCTGAACATCTCGCCACGTCAGGTGAGGGCTGAAACAATATAAGCAATGATACAACATAGTTTATTACATTGAAATATGCCACTCCTGAGAAACAAGATTCTATTCTTAACATTGACACCATGAAAAAAAACTCATTCAGATTTCTGATACCGTGTATCTCATCTCCCAGTTTAAGCTATGTAATGAGAGAAACACAAACTTCGTTAATATCCCCCAGTAACAAGAAACGGAAGGTAAAAAATATCAGACTTTTTCTTTTACACCACTGTAAATACGGCATTCTCATCCAAATCCATCACTATTCTTACTACAATCTCTGTTGTTTCACATATACATAAAATGCTCACAACTATTGTTCAAAAGTCCCTTTTTTCAACTTTCATTTCATCGATTCTAACCATTCTTACTTAGCTTCCAGGGTGAGGGCTATGATGCCTGCAGCAAGAGGTGCACTAGCAGAGGTGCCAGTGTGTGCCTCAGTGCAACTTCTGCGAAGATCTGTTGTTACCTGAGGGGAATTCAAGCAGGAAAAAAAATAACAACACAGACTACTTAGTCCCTGTTATTATTTCAATATGTTGGAAGGACAGTAATCAACCTATTCAAAAAGAAAGGAGATAGGAGTAAGGACGAGTTTAGAAAGTGAGTGTTAAGAGGACGACAACGTTATTGCAAAACAACGGTGACCTCTGTATCACAAGTTTGAAAGTCTCATAATTTCGGAAGGAGGGAATAGTGTCAAACATCATCTTTGTCCTATAAGTAGATCTTAGTTTAAGCTTATGTATGGACAACTTCCGGTAAAGGGTTTTCTAATTTAATTGTTTTCCTCAACTCTTTTTCACCAAAGTACTTTCGTGCCACTGACATTTTTTGTAATACGTGGACTTATTGCCTAATAAACATAGATATTTGTACAAGTAATGCCCCTTTTCTAAACCAAAATATTCAATCAAAACAAAACAGACTGTGCCTTCAGAGTAGAGATTTTTACAGCATTCATATACGACGTCGATCGTTTGTTTTCTATTATACTTTTCAAATGTTAAGAACTGGAGAGAAAAAAATAGCATCAAACATTGAAAGCTTTGTCTGGCTATTTAAGGATTATAAAAACAATCTGTCACCATTTCATGCTGTTATGCTTACAATTTGCTTCTCCCCTCCACTGCTGTAGGTGGTAGCCAGTGTGGAGCTGCATGCCTCCGAGTACCAGGCACTGTTGCCTCTCTCTGTGGCGCCTGAGATAGACATGGTGTAGATGCTGCTCGTGTAGCCATCGCAGTTACAGTCGTCCTGCTCACGGCCTCCGTTCCCGCTAGCCCACACAAAGATAGAGCCCAGCCCGTTGCGACCCTGAGTTCAAAACACCAATTGCATTTTAAAACTTTTAATCTAAATCACACAGTAAAGAGAAAAATAAAATTAAAAAAAAAACCAAGTGAAAAGGCTAATATTAGATGCATTGTTACGTTAAATGCTTTGCAAAAAAAATTAAATAAAAATAAGTCATATAGTAAAAAACATTTTTAGTCAAGCTCGCATGTTATTTACGGCAAAATGTATTAACATCAAACAGCAAAGAGAACAACTATCATGTTGAGTTTAAATCTTTCCAAGCTAGTTAGGTATTTAGTATAAAGAGGGTAGGACAAAAAAATGAATTTTTAAAAATATTGACCTATAAGTCAATATTATGAAAGCATGGATCAGGTGTCAAAAACAACAAAACTTAAAAACTATTAAAGGACAGTAGCGGTTGCCATGGAAACGCCCGCTCTCTGGAAAACGATAAAATATACATATATATTTATTTTCTCAACCATTTTACAAATAACGTTCTCCAAAGTTGTCACTTGTATCAGTTCAGAGACATGTTCTAACTAATAGCTGGCTATATATGGTCCTTATTGGAAGTCTTGAGGTTTACTTTTTTAGCACGGTAATGTTGTGTTTGGATTTTGTGTAAAATCCACAGATTGACAGAAACAATTCCAAACACAAAGAAAATAAACAGCCAGCTATTTGTAAAAACAAAAAGCTATACATGTGCCAATTTTCAAGACTCTAGGTAGAAAGTAAATGAAATAGGTGACAAAATAATTTTGGAAACACAAGTATTAGAAAAATGCAAAAGAAAAGGTATCTGCAAAAAGAGAAATTGAGAATGTGTGACATAAATCTTTAGCTAAATACACTTCAGATTCGCCAAAAATATTTCGGATATTTTGAGCTAAGAAGTTGAGCTGCAGAAAAGGTTGAAATCTGAAAGTTGCTGTTTTATGATGAAACCAACTTAATTGACCGTCTTACCCCTCAAACAAACTATGCCAATCGCTTCAATGAATAATTGTGACTCTTAAAATGGATTTTGTATAAAAAAAGAAAATGAGCATGGTACATACTTTGACTTTACAATAAAATCGATAGGCCCAATTATTCCATACCCTGCATTTGGTGTGAGGTTTACTTGATAATTTAGGAAAAAGAAGACATCACATACAAGACACTCTAAAAATAAAATCAAAGGAAATTTTCATCGACACGCTCATATAATGCTCGCAAATGATTAAGGGACCCGAAAAGAATAACAGAGTGTTATTTTGCTACAAAGGATGAGTGATGGTGTTTACCTTGCTGCAGAGTTAAACAATCTTGGAAATAAAAGATACATTACGCTGTAAAATCATTCTTATCAGAGTCAATGCCAAGAACAAAATGCGGTGGAGTACATCTTGAAAAATATTTCCATCGACAGTTTGGTGAAATTTTCGGACCCCGCTCGACCAGTCAATTTAAAAAACTTTTATCAAGTGCTTTATTCAATAGATTATTTAAAGAGATTTTGCATCAATTCAACGACAGGCCAATGAGAATTACAGGTGGGTGCCACTTAAATAAAAACTTAACTTAAATGAGTTTTTAAAAGGCCTTAGCGCCTATCATAATGAGCTACTGATATTAAAAACACGATTCAGACGAGGGAAAGGCGCGAAAACAAACTTTTCCAAGGAATAATTCTAACCTGCTACGCCATGCCTTAAACATTGTAACTCATAATCAAAAACCGAGAGCGCTTCACTATTCTGAAAAATAAAAAAATGGTCACAAGCATAAAAATATTTGAACGGACAAGATGTGCAAATTCTGAGATGTAATGTAGCAACCATCTGTCATATGTATGTTTGCACTGGCGCTTCATTAGCTTTCGACTTCTGGGGGGAAAACAAAACGAAACCAACCACACAAAAAGTTTGCGGTCTGGCGAATTTGATAAACATGTTTGTATATATGTACCGCAGTTTGCACCATGCGAAAAAAATGACATACATAAACCTTGAAAACTGACGTGGTGCTGCTATGAATTAAATTTCTATAAACATTGCGGTCAGATAAACAAATGGAAAGATATTGCAGCTCTTACTCCCCCTACCGTCCTCTAAATAAAAAAAAATTTTAAAAAATTCAGTACAAAATGGGACCGGAGAGGACCGAAGTAATAGCAAATACAATAATGGTGGTAGTAGTAGTAGTAGTAGAAGTAACATCAGCAGCAGCAGCAATAAAAAATATCAGTTTGTTGTGTCTACAAAAAAGTAAAAGACATTTTCTATGCAACTCAATACAAAAAAATATTTTGTACCAATGACCACAAGATTTACAAAAGTAGGTCCTGTTCGTAAAAGACAAAAATAATGATCAACTCTCTCTCTCACTCTCTCTCCCCCTCTCTATCTCTACTAAAAAATGAGAAAAAGCCCGAAAAGTCAAGTTTGGCAGACTTATCAAGGACACTACTGGGTGTCTGATGAACTCTATCCCGTGCAGTGTGCATAATACCATGGCATGTATTTAGATATCATACAACTCACAGACACTGGCAACACCACCATTTACAGTTATCCATATTTTTTAACCCCCATCGCGACACACGCCAACATTTCCATAAAAACATAAGAAGTAAAAAGAGAGAATTCCTTGGGTATGAAGTAAAAATTAAAAAAAAATTATTATGCCCGCCCACCCCCTCCTTTATTTATATTATTATCTCATCCGCACATTCGTTTCTTTAACTTCCTTCCTAATTCTAAAACTACCAGAATAGTATAAAAAAAAAGCTGCTGCTTTTTGCCACCTGAGACTTGGAACCTACTATAACAACCAGCTTTTCAGCTAGCCAAGTTTTTAGAAAGCATAAGTCCACATTGTCAAGAAACCTTAAAGAACAAGACATGAAATTCAGTTATCATTTTTTCAGAACAGGGTATAATAGCTAAAAATAACATAAAACAAGTGAAAAAAAAGAAAAAAAAGGTAATCAGAAACAGAACTTGATTAAAACAGCATTACCTTAGACAACAACTACAGCAGCAAAGCAACTAGAAGTCAATCTCCAACTGACCTTTGTGATGCCATCGTAGAAGGCCTTGCGCGTGAGCGTAGCGGGCCCGTCCACAGTGCGGCCGTCGTCATCGGGCCCCCAGCTGGCGCTGTACACGTGCACGTACTGCGGCTCATGGCCGAGGGACTGCGCCTCGATGGAATCCGTCACGTCCCCGTCCAACATGCGCACGCCTGAAACGCAACAGGAGCATGCATACATTAACAGAGCTAACAGGCCGTGTATTGTTGGTACTTCCGCTTGGGTTCAGATTTCAATCCCAACCAATTCAGCAGTCAAATATCACACTAAATCTCGTGCTATGTTTTGGTCATTAGTTCTTCGCAATTCAATGTTGAACCAGTCAATAATTCCTGGCACAGATTGTACCATTGTGTGGCATCGTGGTCTAGTGGTAGACGCTCGTCTTTCGGACCGAGAGATCAGGGGTTCGAGTCCTGCTTTCGGCAGGTCGACGTTAAGTCGTTGAGAAAGGTTATTTACACACATTTCTTCACCTCTCTCATGCGTTAAAGGAGTACCCGACTATAGGCAGTGAAAAATCTTGTCAAAATGCTTAAGTGATGTGCTTTACTTACTGCTCCTCTGTGAGTTCAGAAGGTATTTAGGTTGGTAATAGCCTGTCGGGGAACCCATGTTAAACGCTTAGAGCATTTAGTGGGTAAGCACTATATAAAAAAGCTTTTTACTTTTTTTTACCATCGCTGTCGTCTCAGAAGGTTTTTACTTCTTTCTATTTCAGCTTTGTCTACTCCCGAATTACGCCTTTTTCTCTTAATTGTCTCCGATTACGCGCAACCTTCTTTTTCTTGAATCCTCATTAATCATTTTTCATTACAGAGTGAGAAGCCCTTATTACAACCAATCAGGAGCTTTCTACATGCGCTATACAAGTGGGTTTTTTTTCTAGGCTATTTTAAAAAATAATGCGTGGATCAACATTTCGTTAAAAAAATACGTTAAAAAAGATACAAAGAAGAAAGAAAATGTTGGTGGGTAGATAGATAAAGAAGGCTTGGGAAAGAAATAGAGTGGGGGTTAGAAAGAAAGAGATAGAGTGAGAAAGAAAGAGATAGAAATGTGTGAGGGTGTGTGTGTGTGTGTGTGAGAGAGAGAGAGAGAGAGAGAGAGAGAGAGACTAAAGAGAGAATTTGTGATATTATGTGTGCACAACCCACGCATTAGACAATATTTACTCACATGTCGATTTACCTATCATAAGACTTTTTTCTTCCTTCTTACATGTTTGACCTTTAAGCTAATCTAACCGACATATTTATTTCTAACATAATTATTATCTGTCATGATTTCCGGACCCAGGCGATGTGGAAGTCCTCTCACTTTATCTCTAGAAGATAAACCTCAAATATGGTTTACTGCACTGCCAAATAATTACAGCACAGGTAATCAGCAAACATTTTTTCAGATCTTAAGGGGACCTCTTTGAAGAACTCGATTTTTGCCAATACAAGATAATTATCTTCTCCGATTTCCAGAATAGAATAGAAATAAATAACGAAAAATATTAAATCCACCTGCTGTCTTTCTTCCGAATTAATTGGACATCTTTCTCTTTTCTTAAACATGAAGTTTCTTAAAGTTAACCTCTATCTTTTTCTTCCAATGTACACTATTAACCTGCATATTCTTTTGCTTATCTTTTTAACATTCTGCCTCTCAATAAACAGATGGTAAAGCTGTGGTATTCTTACACATTTAAGCTCTTATTAGATTATATTCTAGGATTCTTACTAGAAACAAAGGAAATGTAAATGGCATCGGCAACTAAAGTATCGAAAACTTATCAGATCGTAAAAAGCTTCATATTATGGAAAACCCACTTTCCGGTAGGTATCTTAGGATTGCCTCTTTTATCCGATTCTTGTGCGTTAGATCTTACCAAACTTGAACTAACAGGTAATTGTTGCGAATGCATACATCAAAGAAACTAAAAAGAGACGATACTTAACCAGGTTGCAAGAAGATAAACCTTTTGCCTGCGACCTTCAAATAAAATAATTTAAGAGGGAATAAGCAGGATTCATCCCTGATAAGACGGGCAACGTGGGTGTGAAAACAAGATTTATATTATCCACGGGCCCTTTTAGACATATAGATTTTTTTCTCTTTACTCTGGCGGTTTTTACTTAGACCTCAAAGATATCAAGTGAATATAGAATACACATATGAATATTTAATGTTAACAAAGGATTTTCCTGTAGGGCTGAATAATCGTATAACATGCTTGTAAAAATGGGAAAAGGCTGATGCATGTTTAGCTCTTCATCCAACGACAACAGAAAAATCTTTGGATAAACATCCAGACAGATGTTACAACTGTAAAGAAATAAAAACGAACTTATAAAGTTACATGTTGTGTTAAAACGAAATGTGCCTATGCCTATAATTTGACTTTGTATTATGTAGTGCAGCATAAAAAATTAATACACGCCTTAATAATAAAACCTGTTAACATGCAAGCTCTTTTGATATTAATACAGTTACACAGAAACACCCACATGAGCCAATTTATTTTTCTCACACCAA
>BMAT01001966.1:404876-415307 GCA_019649035.1 Elysia marginata | reverse complement strand
CCTACTCTGCTGGAAAGTATCAATAAAAAGTGCACATTGCTAACTCTTTCTTGCGCTTTTCATAAAAGCTCCTCTTTGCCAGAATCACCCGTTTTGATCAGTATTTCTCTGTTTTATTGCAAAAGTAGGGGTTGCTCTCTTTCTCTCTCTCCCTCTCTTTTCGCTCAATCCCTCTGTAGATTTCTGCATCTTCTTTGCCTAGATCTAGCTAGATGCCGGCCTTTAGATAAAGCTTTTAAATGCCATTATATTAATGATATATAAGCCAATAGACAAGCAAACAATGTATTTGTAAAAAAAAATCTAAATTTTATTCATTTTGTTCATTAAGCTTTTCGACTTCTTTGTCTTACGAATAGAAAAGAAAAAATTACGGCTGGAAGCTTGATAACAATTCGCACACACTCATTTCAAAGAAAAAAAACTTAATCTAGGTCTCGATCTAGATTTCAGTTTATCACTTTCAGCAAGCCTATAGCCTTATTCGAAACGTAGAACACAAACATTGGTGTATATTTTCATTTATAAAGCCTTTTGTGTTCCCAACTGCTTTAGCTTAATTTTTTACATTAGCGATGAAGCGCAAAGCATGACGTAAAAATCATTCATAAAATCTACAATTTTTCGAATTTGTGTTTCGCCATAAATTTTTTCATCGCATAAAAATTTTTTCATAAGCATCAGCGCAATGCGTCATTTCATGAAAGCATTTCGACGTTCAAGTAACATTGCATTGATGGCTTTAACAAGTTTGTCTATGGCATTTGTATGCCGATAAAAGGTATGTAAATAAGAAAACAATAAAATGTCCAAAAAAAACCTTCAAGCAGTCTGAATTTCTAGTTAACGCGTTGTGGTCTTATCATCTACCTGATTCCTTATGAAAAATTTGAAGTCTGAGAGTTGAGTAGTTTAGGAGCCTTATGTGTCCATAATTTGCCTAAAAGCACCCCAACGCAAACATAACATGTATAGATAGCTCCATGTTAAAAAAACAAACACTTCATACATTAATAACGCAAGAAAAACCAAAGTACAATGCATTTCCTACAACCATAAAAAGTTCACAGAATAAAGAATTCGCCTCGCCTTCTAAAGAAAGTCTCGACGAAAAAAATGAAAACGTTTCGGCTATACAGATTGAGTATATTAGTACTGTAACAGCAAGCAGCCCAAGACTACTAGCGTAGTCTGGAGCCTCCAAACATCCGCGCTGACTGATATTGAGTTATTGACTGAACTGGTAGAGTGCCAAGTTTACTGGCGATGTTTTCCTTTCATGGACCAACATTAATGACGAATGGGACCTATAACCTCCCTCTTCTACAACAAAGTATTAAGATATCCCTCTAGTAACCCTGAGCCCCTGGGACATCAACTGCGCGCCACCATAGGTTAAAGTTGAATGTAGACGCACGACTGGTGGCAACTCCTCTTGGGCCACCATGATACTTCGCAACAGCAGTTATCCGTTTCTTATTATGGACGGGAGCCAACGCCCCAACAACAAGCCTGTTCGTCCCAAGAGTGCGGCAGGCCCATCCGATCTAAACCAAAGCGCATTGCCAAAACTTAAGTTAAGATCGGACTTTGGAAGTCAGTGGACTTAAGGAGAAAGAAGAGGACAGAACATTATTACATCGCTTCTCATTTAAAGGCTACAGCGCAAAAAAAAAAGAGATCCAAGTGTTGGCAAGGGAATCTTTTCTTCTTGGAGGCTTTTCACATTAGTTGAGTTGCCCTCGAAACAAACCCAATAAGACTAAGTGAGTGCTTACCGACGAAGGACTTTAGAGAGACTATATGGAAAAACCATAACCACACTTGGATAATGTATGAGCAGTCTGCATTTGTTGCTAAAGTATTGGCATGCTTTCTCCGGACGCAAGATGAAGACGAAATATGTTGTAAATGAAACTGGTTGTGTAATACCTGGACGAGTGTTTCGGGAATACAGCCACGTTTATTTAATGTTTATGAACTGCCAAACAAACCCTCAAACATTGTAAAACTTGGCATCGTTTGTACAGGTAAAAAAGGTCAAGTCCTCACGGTGCTTCAATAACT
This sequence comes from Elysia marginata, assembly GCA_019649035.1. NCBI lineage: Eukaryota > Metazoa > Mollusca > Gastropoda > Plakobranchidae > Elysia > Elysia marginata. The sequence goes on along the minus strand of BMAT01001966.1, from coordinate 413,240 downwards.
ACATAGCTCTCAAGTTCTGGTTTGTACGATTATATCAACTCAAATCCACTCAGTTAACTAAGTGAGACCAGGACTGTTAGGTTGTTTCGACAAATAGTAAAAAAAAATTATTATCTATGTCTTAGGGCGTTAACTATAAATATCGCTTGTGAACAAAACCGACATTCCTCTGATCGGGTCAACGTGCAATGAATGCTTTAAATCCTTTGCATTTTTTCTAACATCAACCCGACAAGTGACTGAGAAACTGCTTTTGTATTTTTGAAATTTTGGCACGCACTTTTTCAGACAGCCCAACAAGTAGATTCAATGAAGTCTTCAAACCCAATTGCATTTCGAAAAAAAAAATTTGTTAAAACCTCGCAGAAGACTTAGACCATAGGAAACGAAGTACACAAAAAATCACCTAGAGATAGAAGAACAGGGGAACATTCAAAGTACAAAAATCAATTACAACAAAGCTTGCAGACTAAAGAGGCTCCAGACTGCCACAGACTATTACTCAATCACGTCTGAAGCGCTGGAAGTAACCAGATCATCACGTGCATTGATTGTGTGTGCTCAATCCTCCTCTGGTCGCCCGGAAACACTACACTGGACAAAATGGCGGAGGATGGAGTAGCGTTTCCACTGTCTAAACACCTTTAATCTCTTTTGTGGTCTCGGTACACACGGTGAACCAAGTACAATCATTTTTATAATGTCTGGTCTATCAGAAATTGTCGAAGAATTAACCACACCCTACAGAGGCTTTCTACAAGCCCAAGGTGTCCGTCCCGATAGGTTCACTTAAAACTATAAAAAGTATACTTGCACAATGCAGACAAATACTTCCTAGAAACCCTTACAGAAGGCCAACACGTGGAAAATCGGAAACAATTTTCGTTAATAAGTTAAGTTTTCGGTACATTTTTTTTAGTCAAAAGTTTGATTTTTCTATCGCAAAAAAAATTTTAAACCCTTATCATGAAACATAAAAATGCTCATCATTACAAAAAATGAACAGAAAAAAAGAGAACAAGTCATGAAATTTAAACAAAAGTTGTTCAAAATAGTTGGTCTGCTGACAGTTAATAGAAACAATGTTACCAAGGCAATTTTAAGGCCACCTGGACATAAAAAAGGAGAACAAAACGCACATAATTTTTCAGATTCTAACTGCTAGATCTCTATAACAGAACAACTGGGCAGTACGACTTACTTGTTGTCATTGGTGTGCTCGTATCTTGGCTGCGGGTCTGGGTCGTGGTCATTTACATCATAGCTGGCTTTCTGGTCCTGGGAATAAAAAAAAAAAACAACACACTTAAGAGTTTGTGGGTTTACTAAACCTACAGTTTCTGTTTTGAAACAGGTTTTAGAAACATTATATTTTCTGTAAAGATCTGTTCTTACACCGAAAATGATAAAAACCCGACGTCTTTGGCTTTTACAATCTATGATGTAGTTGCCTATTTAGATTTCCTCGTCTTGAAACTAATCAAATTGAGCCGAAAATTGTATGATTTTGGTATCACAGGAAAACTTATTTCTCTACTTTCTAACACAACAAATAGAAAAGTTCTATCGTGCTTCTGTGTTAAGTTGTAGCCGTTGAAAAGGGAAATTTTCGTAAGGGAGAAAATTGCGTTTAAAATTTTAACAACTATAATGGTATAAAGCCTTTTGCAACCGTACCAAATCAAAGTCGGAAATGCGAATAGAGATCAAATTATCGTTCTTCTTGGACAACTTCCTCTTTGAAGCCATTTGATTTAGTATAATTTTTAGCTCTATTCTGATTACCGATTTAACAAATAAAACAAAGAATTTCAAAATGAACCACGCATGAAAACAGCTTGGAAATAGTATCATTGTTGATATTTGTTCTATAATTAAAAAAACCATTGAACACCCACTAAACTTTGAAAGCCTACTATTATCTTAAAACTAGGCAGTGCGACCTAAGACTCATTTGGATAAAATGCAAGACATATATCACACTTGTACTTAATTCTATTCTGTAGTTCGATATAACTGAATAAAAACTGTTTTAATAAATCTATTAAACTTCTAGACCCTGGAAATGTACAATTCAGTTTTGAAAGATTTCAAACGACATCTGTACTGTTTTTTTTTCAAACTTCCTCAGTCTAGATTATCAATAAACCAGGCATAATCTGTCATACCTGCGTTCTGGGTACTAGGCAGTTAAGTTTACATAAAAGCGATGAAAAGGTCACATCATATTAATGAAAATATATCTTATTTGTAGGGTAGGAAAGGATTTGAAAAGTAAAGTAAATGTCAAAGCAAACAGGCAGAAGGTCATAGAGCAGGTAAAAGTAGAACGAGCGAAGAAATTAAGGCAATGAAGTACTTAAAAAACAACAGTTCTTAAACTTGACATTCAAAATCTAATTAAAAATGAAATCAATGATAGTAAACAAAGATTGTTCCACGGCAAAAGAGTAAATTGTTCTGCTGGAGAGTTGTTTGCAGGAAATCGATACGGGCGAGTTGTTGGTCTACACCAGGGAAAAGAACGTTTTGGAAACTAGGGGGCGGACGGTGATATTGACAGAAATATGGATAGTAAGAGACAGACAGACGTCGGAATGGGAGTTTGGAAAACAAAGTGAGTGTGTGAGAGACAGAGAGAGAGGGAGGGAGGGAGAGAGAGAGAGAGAGAGAGAGAGAGAGAGAGAGATTGGTTGGAAATCATTAGGTGCACAAGATGCATTCAAAGAAGCTATACTAAGGGAAACAATAGAATTATTTCAAAAGAAACCATTTGCACAAAAAGAAGTCGAAGCAGTTTTTTAAAACCTGAAAAAATAATCTAGGTAGGTGGGGTGACATGAATATCAGCGTTGAAACATCGAAGAATAACCAGATAGTTTTTTTTTTACTCAGAAACAAAAATGCCTTGTTACAAAAACCCTTCTTTACCTGTTGGGATTGCGGACGGGTGAGAATAGGAAAGAAGCGCAATCTACGCAGGAAATGAAAGCAAATTCACAAACGCGATGTTCAGGATATTTGAACGGGTTAACCAAAGTCTAATTTGCTGTCTTTCATGTTTATAGAAGGGTGGACAGGTTTTCTTCTAAACAACTTTGTATTCTCTGACGTTGAAGTACAGTCACGGTGTCTTGTTCAGGCCAATCGCTCCGGAACAGACACTGCGCGCCGGCAAAGGAACGAAACAGATGAAAATGTACCGAGCAGTGTCAAAAGTCGAACTGAGGTTAAATTAAGCATAAAGGAAACAAAGATGCTGGAATGTGTTTAGCGCTGCTTGTTTATCTAGCTGCGCGCTTAGAATGTTTTTAGAAGCCGAGTGGCGCAGGGGTCTAGATAAAAAGAAGCCCCCCTAAAAACTCGGCAACATAGCATAATTCCACTTCCAGGAGTCGGTTTGCCTACCTTGCCCATAACAACTAAAATGTATTCTTTGCTGAGGTTTAGGAAATTGCCAGTGTTTTGCTGTACTGTCTCTGCCACACAATAATACATTGCCCCTTTGTCAAGAAATCATATACAGTCTGCTCATGGGTTAGACCTCTTAGATCCAATCAACCTAGAAGGAGAGATAGAAGCTTCAAAGAATACCAAACAAAATAAAAAAAAAACAGAGAAAAGTCACGATCCAAGTAATAGTACAAGTTACATGCGTCTAGAATGGATATCTTTTGAAGAAAAAAGGGCGAGTAACCATTTATTGGTTATCAATCACTAGTTAAGTTATAACCTTTAAGTTCAGTATCAGGAAACCAACAGACACAGGAAAGAGGGAAGGAGGGAGAGAGAGAGGGGGGGGGGAGGGGGAAAGATGCAACAAATACATAAACAAGATCGTAATTTAACAGGAAAAATATCTATCAGCAATAACACGACACAACAAATTAGAAAAACAAGGCAATTGCGTACCGAACGAAATTTCCTCTCGTTTTTTTTCACTTAAGATGTCAGCTCTGATTTTTCGCCGCAGGAAATCCGGAGACGCATTATATTAGACAAGGACAATGAAGATTGTTTCGAGGAAAAATTAATAAAAAACAACAAAATAATAGAGAAACATAACAAAAAACAAGAAACACAAAAAAGGCAAACAGCCTGCTTTTGTCTGCATCCCAATTTAAGAGATACAGCTGTCCACGACAAATTAAAAGAAAAGCCGAAAGAAGAAGATTATTTAAAAGCAGGTAGATTTAAGGGAATCTGTAAGCCAGCGCCATGGCTATAAATGTTCCGTACCAACTATTTAGTTCTCAGTTCACATAGTTAATACAGGAGTTTTTAGAAGCAAGCCATTTTAGAAAAGAATTAATAATTTCAAAGAATAGCGAGCGGTTGGATTTTAAGTTTAGACAAAATTTAATGGCTGTGCTAGTAGACAGACAAAAGAAATCGTAGAGAGACCGACCAACAGACCAATAGATTGATAGACACACAGACAGATCAATGCAAAGGAGAAAAAAAAAGAAGGAAGAGCAGAGTGTGTCAATGAAGAATTAGATAAACTGGTCTGCAAATCATTTGAACTGGAAACAGTGGAGATAAGTGTTTTGGGTTGGTTTATGCGTGCGAGATAGAAAAGAAGAGAGGTATAAAGTCGTAAAGAAAAAGAATAAAGGCGAAAAAAAACCTTGATGGAAAAATCACAAAAGGAAAGATAATAAGGGTCCGAAGAGAGATTAGCCCAGAATTATAAATTCACCCAAAGTCAAGAGAGATAATAAAGACTTCAAATTTCCGGGCCGACTTCCGTCTTTTCACCTGCTTGCGAATACGAATGTCATCATTAGGCTTACAATGGAGACGAAAGGCACACACGGCTCTATTTGACTTCCAACGCCGCAACCCTTGAAGTAAACATCTAGGGCGGGCGTTTCATATACGTGTGGAAATCAGCCGTAAGTTAAAATTTGAAAGAAAAAGAAAGAAGAAGAAAAGGGCAAAAAAAAAGTAAAGAAAGTGTAACGAAGAAACTATTATGTGGGACACAAAACCAGCTTTCGTAGTGGAAGAGACTGTATGAAAAAAAATGTTTAAGGAAGGGGGGAAAAACGAGAGTGGGGGTGGAACATTAACATCCTCCATTCAAGATTTTTTCGTCATAAAAACCCGTGACCCTTGTGCCTCTGGATGGCCTTAGTATTGGCCTATTCTCCCAGTATGATGAGAAAAAGAGGGGCACGGTCTGAGGGCAGAGGCCGACTCTATTATTTTATTGCCCATTCTCAACCGCAGTACCAGAAGAAAAGAAAAAGTTTGCTTTATCCATGGTAACTGGACTTCCTTTATTTGAGGCAAGACCCTGCGAAGTAAAGCCGGTCCGGTGTCTAAACCAGGTACATAGCCCAGCAGCAAAGAAACATGCGGAATGGCGAAGCGTTCTTAGCTTGTTTCTAAAGTAACTTCCAAGTTAAAATGTCTTGCTTACTCCAATAATTGACATAACTTTGGTAACGCGCATTTTCTTACTTCATTAGCACAAGTTTTCATCTCTGTAGGTAATGGGCATTGGATCAACCAAACAGCTGCCTTGGACTAATGAACTGTTCGTCAAGTTCTCATGTCCCACAAATTTGAAGAGAGAGAAAGGCATAAAAAAAGAAGGCGAGAATGATACATACACACTTGGATAAACACATAGGGAGATAGAAAGAGATAAATAAGTATCTTGTGAAAAACGATCATTATCACCACTGACCTAAAAAAAAACATCGCGTATGCACTAATTACTTTTCATATTTTAAGTGAATTTCCAGTCAATATCAATACCTCAGTTTTCTTTCTGCATTGTCGCGAATCACAGAGCCTTAAACATTCTTTAAATCAGGCTTAAATAATTATGACCAGCTCCGGTCTTTGAGGGCACAAGTTTCCATTCAACCCATAATTTGTTCACAAATTGAGTAAAGAAGACTAGAAACTCGTATAGCTCTTAAAACTATGCTTTTGGCATGGGTTTAGCTTGTCGCAAAAGTTACATAAATTTTCTTCATCCGCAAGTACCACATAAGACAGTAATGATGAAGCTGAAAGTTGACATATTGCATTGATAGAATCAGTTAACTCCTACAAAAATTGCAAAATTATACAAAATACTGAAAGGTAAATCTCCCTCTTATTTTGATTGTATTTAATGTACATAGATCAAGCTTCATTTTTTATTTTGCTGCTTTCTACAGCCTTGTCGCTTTTATGTGCTGTTGGCCTTCTCGATCGCAAAGACATAATGACTTCCACAGCTAAAGGTTATTGATTACAATCCTAGAAACACAGGCAGGAAGGGAAATTTTCATAACTTCAACTTTTTATCACTTTAAAACTGAGATGTTTCTCTTCCGAAGTGCCCCCCCCCCAAAAAAAAAAAAAAAAAAAAAAAAAAAATCAATTTCATTCTTTATTTCAACTAATTCAATCGTTCGGAACTGCTAGTTTTTAGAAATACAATGAATAACTTATTTTAGACAGAAACCCACTAACTAAGCTGCAGTAGTCCATACACTGACCGTACAGCCAGCGTTTGTTTCCAGATAGTTTAGAGGCAATCTTCGTTTATACCCTGGTTTGTTGAAGGTATATAATGTTATTACATTTCCATTTCACAGCGTTAAGATAATTGTGCCATTGTATCTTCCGATACCATTCCACAAAAGGGAAAAGCAAAAAAGCATAGCATAGATTTGGGTTGAACACCGCTAAACTGAGTTCGGGCTTAAGACATATTTTGATGAAGACTTAATTAATTCTTAATACTATTGATCTGAAAAACAAGGCCTTCTACACTTTTAAAGTTTTGAAATTCATCAGATGCTATCGACTAAAGCAGCGGCACTTATGTCTTTTAATTCTACGAATGTTTCAGATATATAAGTGGCGATTGTTGTATGTGATTTTCTTGGTTATTTTTAGTAAAGAGTTTCTTACTCGGGGCGGGACTGTTAAAATGTGCTCAAAATATGAAGAATAAACAATTCTTTAATCTTCCCCGCCAGAAAAAGTGGATGGCATGATATCAAGTTTAAAGAAGCAAGTGGGTTTCGTGGTGAGGCCAACATAGAGACGCCCCTGTTCCTCTTAACTCTTGATGATAATAGGCCTAGTTTCCGCTCCCACAAAAATAACCATAAGATAATAGATGTGGTTCATAGGTTTTTGGTACAATCTTGTTTTTCTTCGTCTGCCACATGACGTTGCTATTTTTACGCCTCACTACTCACCAAAAGTTTTACATTTCTACATCTCCTTCTGCACGCAATTACTCTTTTTCCGGAACTTTTTTTATTCCAAAAATATTGACTCCAACAACGCAATAGTTTATGAAAATAGATCCATCTGTTCATAAACCTGATACGCTTGTAAAAGGTGTGTGTAAAATACACATAAAATCAGATGTGCCTCCTTTAAGTTATTTGATTGTAGTTTAGGAATGAAAAGCCGTCGCCAATCCTGTGTTGGGAGGAGTGCAACTAACTGAGCGCTCCCCATGCAGTCAATGCTATCAAGATGATCGACTCCAGCCAAGTTGAAACTGGCGGGTATAAGGTTTAAACACATCAGCATGTCTTATACAAAGCTTCTTGAACAGGCCTGCCTGGGACTTCTTGGTTCATGTCATCATTTTATGAAAGCGTTGCGCTGAACCAAAAGAAACCCACGGCATTTCCTCGTTTCTTCATTAACATAACGATTAATGAGACATCAGGTGTAATATCTAGGAGTAACAAAAATTTACCTTTGTTACCGAATGATCAGTTTCAGTAGAAATGCGCACGGAGGGCGACTTTAAAGAAACATAAAAAAGCAAACGCTTCAGAAAGAAATGATTAAAAAGAAATTAAAGAGTTGATGGGGATGAACGTATGTGGTGCGCTATCGCCACTTTTGAGTGATTGGCTGCACACGAGCTCAGACAACCCAGGGGCGACGCGGTTAAGGTTACTTCTTCGCTGAAAAATGTTTGCTTGTTCTTCTCTTGTGAATGGAAGTGGTCGTGTACTTTCGCTTGACTTGCTATCGGGGAATACGAGGTGAAGCAGTGCAAAGCAGCAACGATCCCACCACAAAAGTCTTGCCTGCCAGTCATATACCCTCATGTACATAGTACAGTGAGTGTTTTTTTTCTCCCTTTCTAGTTTGTAATAAAATAAATTCATATAAAAAACAAGTCACGTAAGGAAAACGGGAGAGAGAAAGAGATGGCTTTGAGGAGAGGGCGGGGTTTTAAAACTAAACTGAAAAAGAGTTTTATAGACTAAAATAGTTTTAAGTGTCATATTGTTTGAAAATGTCATGTCTTGACTATGCAAGAAATCTATCTCAGTCGTTTTTAAAACGCACTTCGGTTTTTTCTTATTGCATTCAAAATCC
>BMAT01001966.1:387707-402004 GCA_019649035.1 Elysia marginata | reverse complement strand
GTAGTAGTAGTCGTAGAAGTAGTAAAAGTGGTAGTGGTAGCAGTAGTATTTATTGTTATAAGAGAGGACAAGTTGGTTTTAGAGTAGTTTTCTCATCACTGCTATGCTTAGTATTGTTGTAAATACAAAAATAACATATGTTTTTGAACTTTGCATTGGAGGCTAAATGTGCTACAACTTTTTTTCTAAAAGCTGAGCCATTTGGTCATACATTTCTATAAGCCATTTTTGTTCGCAAGGCAGACACGTAAAACGAAAACTCGGACGCTGCAATTGAGAAGCGTTTCAATGTTGGTGTCTACAAACATCGAATATGAACAGCCAGGTCAAATGGCGATCATAACCTTGCGCTCCAAGTTAGGCAAATGAATATAAAACTCAAGAAAAAAAATATTTCTGTTTGACAGTAACACTTGAATCACCCGAATACATTAAGGTAATGTAAAAGGAATTGCTTCAGTACAGCGAACAAGAACTTTTCAATTATGATACATAAGTTTTGTTTGTATATCTCTGTCAAAGTAACAGGTGTAAGTAAATCATTACCAACCGTCATTGAATACTAAAGAAGCAAGGCCCAGCTTTATGAATGCCAAGTTTCATGTTAAGCCAGAACCGGGTATGTTCCCGCCACAAAAAGATTGGTCTCTCTACGGTTGGAACACCTCACAGAGCTAGCTACTAGAGGGCTAGGCCTGACGGACGAGACTTCTTTTTCCGTTGCATTTTGTCTTGAACATAGAGATAATTATTGGTACGAGAAGAGCGGCAAGACGGGGCTGTAGCCATGTTAATTATCTCAGCATGAGCCAAGCTAATGTTGCAAGAAACCTCGGCTTGGACACTTTCACTGGAGAGAGAGACAGGGAGAGACAGACAGAGATAGAGACACGGGGGCTGGGTGAGAGACAGAGAGAGGCAGACACAGACAGAGAGATTCTGTACAGCAGTGAGGAAAAGTAAGAGAAAAGACAGCAAACAGAAAAGCACGAAAAGGGAAAATGAAAAAAAAAGGCAGAGATAGTATTGGAGTTTGGGTAGAGGAAATAATATGTAATATTGGTCCTAAATTTATGGAAAAAAAGATAAATATCCAGGAGATAGTCTTCTCTAGACGGAGTAAACAGATAGTTCAAATAAAGAGAGAATGACATTTATAGGGTGGGTTTGTGCATCTAATCTAGGCAGGTTGCCACAATCCAAAAAGGAACAAAAAATTAAACACGGCTTTCTCCAGCTTTTTAGAGAAACTTTACTACCTTTTAAAGACTATTCAATGGAGTGTTGCTTCCAAAACTAATAACCAAACGCCTATTCCGTCTGACAAAGACCCACGGAAAACCAAAAAGACGCTATGGCTTTATTTCCCAAACGTAAAGTACTCGCATTTATCACAGAAGCTCTTATCCAATGCCAAATGAATTAAAAAAAAACGCCTGGGAATGCTATGAGCAAAAATGAATGAGACACCCATTTTCACACATAAAGATGAAGGTGGTTAACGCCCCGAACTTGTAAAGTAGGAGAAATATTCAAATCAATTTTCTGGGAATATTCTTTTAAAATGGGATTGTTCCGATTGCAAAAAAAGACGCTCCCTCCATCCGAAATCCTCGCCCAAAGAGGCCAGGTTAACACGGGCAAGTTAATAAAATGCCTTTATTTAGATCTTCAAGTGCTGCACACTAGAAACCAGTTATACGCAGGAAAACGTTATAAAAAAAACTAACCACGAAAATGTAGCAAATAAACTTCAAGAGGACGTAAAACAAAAATAATTATAAGGCGAGACAGTTCGAGTGATGAGGCAGGTTGTGAGATAAGACTTAGTAGTTAGAGGAGCGCTCGGCTACGCAAAGGGAGTAGTATCAGCATAATTTAATGTGGTTTGGCCCTCACAGGTAAAAATCTCTCTTACTTTAGAAAACTTCAGGTTGAGTGCAACATGAGGCAAAAATAACCGATTTCACCAACAGATAAAATAACATACGCCCAATAAACATAGACTAAAGTAAAGACATCAATTCCAAAGCGAAAATATTTACCAACTTTTTCAAAACATGTCTCTCAAACTCATTACGAATCCTGCTGAAAACGTTTCCAAATGTAATCACAGGACCGGTCATGCCCATGGTAAGCTTAAAAAATAGGAAGTCTTTAAATTCGAAGGAAATTCATTGAATTTTATCCTTAAAAATATCTGGATAAAATATGTGTAAAAGGTCAGTTTGCAAGTCTGCCGGTGGCACTTTAAACTTTCACCTCACTCTTTCTTCATTTAGAAAGAAAAAACAATTACACTTCAACAGCGTCATGTCTCGTTCTAATTTTGCAGAAACATTAATTTAAAAAAAATCATGAACAGGTATCAAAGCATACTTGAGAACTAAGCTGATGTTAAATGCTTTAAGTTACTGATCCAACCTTATAAAAACTGGATTCCCATCTAGAGGTAATAAAGACGTGGATAAAGAAAATATAATTGTGGTTTTTGTGAGTTTTTCATAAAACTATGAGCAAAATATTTTCTTAACATAAAATTCATTATGCCAATTTTTTGTAAAGTTTCACGTTTTATACAGCTTTAACACTAACAATAAAACGCGCATTAAATCGAAGGCTGATTAAAGTGAAGTTTGTAATCCATTTAAAATGCTTTCTTAACAGTAACAGTTGTGACTGTGAAACTATGTTCAACTGAGAGCAACGCAAGCAAGCCACCATTGCTATACCAACAGGTAGTGCTTGTAGACCACCTCACCCTTTAAACAGAGTGACAATGTTTACGTTATTTTGAAGATTTAAAAGTACAAATAAAATCGCTGTATGTTCAAGCTTTCCAAATCTCAAAGTTTAATACGCGAAAATGTAAGGGTGAGATGTGAGGAATCGCTGAACTGGCAACCCGGTCAAGAAAAAAAGATCAGTTGAAAGAGGGACAAGGGCTGGAAAAGAGGATAGTGAAAAATAAAACAAGTGATTGTATGACATTTTTAGGTTTTCTCCAAGAAGTACAGATTTTTGTATATACATGTAACTTGGTAGATAACAGGATTATGATGTAACTTGGTAGTTGACTATATAATGTTGTAATATGGTAGATAACTCTTTAATTTTGTAACTTGGTAGATAACTATATAATTTGTAACTTGATAGATACTGTATAACGTTGTAACTTGTATCGCACGTCGGTCGCTTGTTGAAAATGATAAGCTAAAGATATTTCTCGATCAAAAAATGATCACGGGCCCGGGAAAGGGGGGGGGGGGGGGTGTAACAGATTAAGATTTGACAGAGGGGAAGGAAAGTAAAAGTAGGTCAAAAGACTTAGTGATGGAGAGATATTTGGAAAGAAGGGAGACGAGATAGAAGGAGTAAGTGAATGAGATTCAGAGTTCATGATATGTGAAGAAACCGTGATTGAGAGACAAAGATAGAGAGGCTAAGGGGAGAGATCAGTGATTTATCATCCTTAACTTTAATGCATTGCTAAGACTGGCAGCACCGAGCTCTGCACTCGTATATCCCGTCGATTCACATTAAAGAGATGGATTAAATGTTTGGAAATAGTTTCTGCCATTCTGTACGGCTTGCCTGCAAGATTACTGTGCAAGCAAGATGAAGCCGCAGCTTGCATTCTAGCTGGTTCGGTGACGGAGACGGAGTATTCAATCCACGGAGTTAGAACGAGAGAAGCGGCTAAGTTCGGCTGAACTGGATAGGGGCGACGGTATGAAATTCCGATGCCATTCAAGATCAAAGAGCTAATATATACATCCAGGTTACCTCCGACCAAAGTCAAGACCTCAATTTCAACGCTAAAATATTTACCGCCCTTTCAAAAATAAGTTTTGCAAATTCACCACAGACTGAGAACGTTTGAAAACGTAATTAAAAGACTGGTCTTAATCACAAGCCTAGAGCTTAATAAGAAACGAAAAAATCATCTGTGGCCCTGTGTTGAAAATGTTTCCGAAAGTGTGAAGGAATATGTTTAGGTTGGATAAGCATCCTAAATGAAAATGTAATAAATCCGTTTTTTTTTCTTTCATAGAAGTAGGTGCATCATTACCAACTAAGGAAAGATGCCACTTCCATTTTAGTGAAATGGAGATTTTATGGCTTAAATCTATTTTGAATGAATTTCTTTACTATGACCAGTTTAAATTTACATAAACGTATTATACTCCATCGACTCGATAACAAGGTTCTTAACTTATTTCATCTGGCTATTGAAACACGGTCGTATGTTACCCATAAACACCACGTTAAATTAGCTTTATTCAATTCAAAAGCAATTTACAACAGTAATTGCGATAACCCAGTTTAAGAGCAAAGCTCTGGCAGTTTTTTTTCCAGACTTCCATAAATGCTTAGCTGGCAATGTACAAGAAGAAATGTAACAGACCATTAGCTGACAACAACTATGATCGACACGAAATAAAACAACACATAGCTCATTATTAAACTAACACGCGCGCGCTAAGAATTACCAACATAGATTTGGAGCCTCTACGATTGTCGGAGCCATTCATTCTATGACAATTTGTTTACGTGCCGTGTTTTGAAATCAGTCACCAAGTTTCGATTTATTCTGATTGTTGTAAAGTAATAACGAATGTGAATAGCTATAGCTAACATGGCAATCATAGAAATACCGTGATCCTATCGCCCTCAATGTTTTTAATCATGCCCTGCCAAAGACTTCGTGATGTCCACACCTTTACCACGCCTCGTGTTGAATAGTATTTTTGCTAACGTTACACCCTTAGAGTGAGAAATTTAATATTTTTACTATCCTTGAACCATACTTTTTTTCGCACTATTTCATTTATAGGTCTAATAAAATGAAAGCCCGTTGTTCTTAATGGAGGGATTTAGTGAAGCTTAGACGTTAATATAAATATCGTTTTCACGGCAACCACCAAAGCACGCCTCATGAATGGATTATTATGAAATAATTTTAAGCTTATGAGCTAATTGATCGTGGAGTTTAGAAAAATTTAAGATTCATTTGATCAACTTTTTCACGTAGCCACAGACATTTTTCTTGATGCTTAAAATTCCGGCAAGTTAATAAATTTTAGTTTATAGGTGTGAGCGGCACCGTTTCTGTTGTAAATTTTGAAGTTTATCTCGCTCGAAAAGCTAGTGGTGGACGTGAGGATGGTTTACATAAGAGAAAATCTACACGCGACCTCATAGCTTTCTACGGAGAATGAAACGGAGCAAAAAACATAAAGTGGTATCTCTCTCTCTCCCTCCTTCTTTTTCTCTCTTTCCCCCTCCCTCCCCCATCTCTCATTCCTTCCGGCAAGATCATAATTCAAAACTAGCTCCTTTTTCTGACATTGCAACCAAGGCCACGGTTAGACGAGTCTAAGAGATGATTAAGGGCTATCAAAGAGCTTAGGAACGCTTTGAAAGAAAGCAATATAACCTTAAGGAAAGTGATTTTTATCAGGTTGCTAGATCAAGGAAAACACCAACAAATACAATGTCCGATATGACAATTTCCACCGTGTTACCTCCCATTCCTAAAGAAAGTTGTACACAATTTCGAATGAGGTGTAAATTTCGACCCAGACAAAGGCTTGCTTTCATGTATTTCATTTGCCATGGAGAATCAATTGTTGAAGAACGAAGTTGGCAGTTCTTTCAAGATTGGTTCGATTTCTCAGCAAATGCCAGAAAAGCAATGAATTTATCATATTTATTCTTGTTTTTCACCTTTTTCAATAATCTCGTGTTGGGAAAGCTTTTCAACATGTCCAGTCTTGGTCTAAGCCATACATTATTAAATGATGGATAAAATTTTCCGTTACCTCCATTTTTTTCGCACGAGAATCTCTAACATGCAGTCAAGAAGGTTTAAAAGGCCTGATAAATGTAATTTACATAAATAAATAGATAATTCATTACAGAATTGTGACCTGCATGGAAAAATGTTATCGAATTTTTTGGTTCGGTATGTGATCTCCTCTCTATCAAAAATGGAAAACAGGGATGGGCACGGGTCAAGATGGGGTCACTTCAGTTCCCACAAAAAACGTCTGCTGGTCAGGTCAGACGAGATGCGAATCTCTGGAATTATGTGCAGTCTGCGAGGTGGCTGGCTGGAGAAGTATGCGGCAAGAACTTCCGCCGTGACGCGCTCAGTAATGAGATGTCGGTCGAAACTTCTGTCCTGTTCCATCCCATAAAATAGATCCCTTAATCTTAGCGCGAACAGAAGTTACACAAGTACTAAAAATTCCAATCGGACTAGGGTTGAAAAGCTTACACATCATCGTCTCTCTGTATTACAAAAACACATTCGCTGATCATAGTAATTTCAATGGCAGAGAATAACAAATGACTACAGAATATTATTCAGGACTGTGCATCTCTGAGGGTTTAAAGCATTTTGTGAGGCTGCCTTTTATCCATGCTTGTCTTATAAATAGGCAACATGTGTATAAAGTGACAACTTTGAGAGAAATTAGAAAATAGGGTAACAGCAGCTTCTTCGCATCAGCTGTTCCAATCGGGAATGCGATTTCAAGAGAGAATTAGAGTAGCCGTTCTTGGCTGAAAGGCAACCAAGGCGTAGGCGCATTTTTTCTTCTAGTTTTCATTGTTTTGTTTCCTTCGAACTACTTAGTTTTGCCTTGATAATGTATCATTTTTCACTTTTAAAATTTAAAACAATAAACCATCTTACTTTTGTAAGTCGAACACTTCAACAGTCAAAGCACTATCTTTTGTTTTTTCCACTGTTTTGAAAGCCTAAATTCTCTATATAACTATGGTTGTGGCATTTTGACTCTGTAGGCCTACTACGTGCTTTTAATGTTTCATTCATACTTTTTCTTTGTAAAACTAAAAGCTTAATGCCTACTTCAGCTATTTTTTTGGAGTGGAAAAGAAAAGGGAATATTATAAGCGACTGATTGCAGCTATTCAAGCAAACCGTTGCATGTCGGTATTCTTTACTTATGAGAATGAACCCACACTGGTTTCATTTCGAGCTATCTCGATCGTGTCAGTTGGCTCTGCATTAGCAAAGCAAAATACAATGGCTACATTTTGGCGTTTTAAGGGAAAAATCTATTGTAGGCCTAGATCTACCTTTGAAGGGAACAAACTTTAACTTTATTGTTAAAACCTTTCAGTTTCTAGATCTATAATTATGTTATGACAAACATTTTGCATGTGGGCCTAAAAATTTAGCAGCTTGTTTTAGTTTTAGCGAAATAGATTTTTCAACGTTGTCTGTAACGTATCTAGCGATTTTTCTTCCTTATCCATTAAAGACATATTAATTTTGTTTATTGTGCTATTGTTATGTATACCAGCAACGTGTCAGTAAAGTAGGAAAGACCTGTCTAACAATAGGTGTGGTTTATTGTTTATTATATAATTATGTGAATTTTATATATATTAATGTACAATACACAACAAATACTTTTTAAAAAAGCAAAGATAAAAAGAGAAGCCGCAGGTTGCCGCAGTTAACGTTGAAAAAGACAACGTAGCTTAGATAAATGGAGTGTCTATTTACAAAATAAGTTTAAAAATTATTTAAAATCTTCGCAATTTTTCTTGGAATGGATCTAGGTAATTACACTTTAAATTATAAGCCTCAGTGAATTTTAAAAAAGCAGTTTTATGTTGATGATAACGCTGAGAAAACATTGATTATTAGGTCTTGTGCTGGACACGACCTTTCAAACAGGAACAATAACTCTTGTTTTCCCGCTAATCTCATTTCCGATATCGTTTACAACTTTTTTCATGAAAGAAAATTAAAAAGCTCTCAGCTGAGAGCTCATAAGCTATCAACCCAAGATTGCAGAACAATGTATACACGGACTGAGCTTTGATCAGTAGACGTCTCCATAAATAATTATGTAGAAAGTACTTTGCAGCTTCAGCCTATACTAACTAAATGATTCACCAGTTTGTCACGACATACATTATTCATTCTAAAACATACCAAGCGTAAGAAGATAATATAGACAATATAAAACTGCTTAAAGCGAAGTTTAAAAAATTAATCATTGCCAATTTAAGGAAACCTGCCTCGTAATATTCGATAAATTAATTAGTTTTGCTTTCCCAAAACATGAACCAAGGTAAAAAATGCCAATATATCCTGTATCAGAATTTCTCAAATCTTCCATTCGGACACAAAGCAATAGCCGTTCCCGAATTGTTCAACTCTATGTTTTTCTGCCAAGCTGAGCTATCCATACTTTCCCTTATTTCTAATCCTCTTCATCTGTATCTAGTCTTATTTTGATTTGATTTTTTTCAATCCAGTTTTACCTTAGGAGTTCGAAGTTCGATGAAATATAAGGCTTGAAACTTGTTTCTGTTTAATCCCAATCACTCGACCAATAGTCGAAGCAAACTATTGAGACGAGGAATCTAACAAATAAAACTCATAACCAAGCCCTTTTGCTAAGAAAGCAGATACATTATTGACATAAAAGTGGATTGCACCCCCTCCCCCCAAACACACACACACACACATCGGGAAACATACAGCCAGACCGGAAGAAAGAGGGCGAATAACGCTCTAAAACCAGACCAGTTCTAATAACCAACGCCCGGCTAGCTCACTATGTCAGCACACTGAGGTTCGATCCAACCGCAGATTTGGCCAGTTCCCAAGATGGGAGTAAACAAACCACAAGTCTGCAGACCTATGAGAACACTGGGAGATGAGAACCAGCCCGCCCGCTGCCCTAGCTGACCACTGCATCGAGCTGCCAACTAAAAAAAAAATAACAAGAAAAGTTCGAAACAGTTTGAGGAAGGGTATGAGAGGGAAAAAAAAGAAAGGGAGGCCGCAAGGGGGGTGAGACAAGTGGTGTACGTCAGCAATTTTAATTCAGCGTCTACGAGATTTACTTTCTGATTTCTGTTTCTATTGTAAAATAGAAACACAATATTGTTGAAAGAGTCCAGCACCGCTAACAACTGCTTTGACTGCCAAATCAAATCACCATCGGTTTGACTTTTACCTCGCCGCCCTTCATTCCTATCATCGTTCAACACACAGTCCTTAGGTATAAACCCATATAGGTTGTTCGAAATGTCTGCACTTAATTATGAAAACAAAAAACATTCAAAGATAGTTCCATCTAATATTTACACAGTATGAACAATGCGGCACAATTTTTTCCTAAACTCTTGTGTGGATGGGAAAAAGAAATAGGAGGAAATTAATACACTTGCAATGAAAATTTTCAACACATCTGCGAAACGTATTGGTTTGCACAACAAAAAGAATAGATAAAAGGAAAGAAAAAGTGAAAGAAAAGGCAATGCAAATGGTTACATAACGAGAGACGAAGAAGAAAGAGAAGAAGCCAAAGGGAGGAGAGAGATATATGACAAGAATGAGAGACATGATAAACTACTTGCAGAGACTCTGTACTATAATCAGCTATTGGGCTTTAAAGACTCATCAATGAGGGGGCGGCTGAAAGAAGAATCATGTCAAGGAGTTCTTGCAGAGGAGGTTATATGCACGTGAGTTGTAGATTTCAAAGAGAAGATACTAATAGCAAGGTAGATAGACGGCGAAATACTGTTTGCGGCAAGAACATACCTCAAAGGCCATAGCACAACTGCAGCCCCTTGGATAAAGGATAACGTTACTGCAAGGTGGTTTTCATTCATAGTCAAGATGAAGTGCATAGACGCCAAGTGGGCTCATCCCCAGGGATTCTCCATATTTGTAAACAATTTGCAGTGCAGCAAGAGTCAACATCTTTTGTGAACTCCCGTACATGAAACACATTTCACCGCATCTAAACATTTCCATGTAGCTTCCTTTATTTAGTTGGGAGATTTTATGTGCAAAATTTGACTGCTTTTTTTAAAAATGTAAAGTAATTAGCTAATACGTGCAATATATAATGTAAAAACACAAATTGTCGTCGCACGACATAAATGGTTCTACATCTCAAAATAGTTTCAGCTAAATAATCAATAATCGAAGAGATTAACTAATTTCCCTTTAATTGCATTCGATTAAAGGCCACTCGTGTCCACCCCCACCCCCCGCACGATGATGAAGGTGGTTATCTAAGACATAAATGGTGACAAAAAAGACACCGAGTGTCTGTGTGTGTGTGTGGGGGGGGGGGGGGGCCGAGGTAGACAAGAAAATGGACAGAGACAAAACTGGAAGCAAATACTGAGGCCAATACACAGATGTCAAGTCATACAGTAAAAATAAAGACCAAATGGCAATAATGGAAAGTTCTGAATGCATAGCAGAGGAAATGATGGGGTAGACCATTTTATAAATTTATCACAAGGAAGCCGAAATATCGCTCTAAATGATATGTAAAAGAGATCGGAGAATAGAATCATTGGAGAGAGAAAGGGACGGTCTTCTATCATGCAATCTAACAATCGGTCTTACGAAATGAGTCCAATATTTCTCACGCACGTGACCACGCCTTTCAAACGGTGGCAATGATGTCCATTTTGTAGAAAAGATTTTTTTTACACTCGTAATGAATAATTTATCAGTTTCACACTTTATGAGCCGCCAGAATGCTTTAACACAGACACAGTGTTCTTCCATTCAATGTCTTTGTGCGAATAAAAGGCTATGGATGTACGCGTTCTAAAGGTTTGGCATGTGATACGTCTTAAACTAAGGAGAATTTCTAAATTGCTAGAGAACAAAATAGGCCATTCAGTGGCTTTAGCTTTATAAAATTGCTTTGAGCTAACAATCATAAACCTAGGCCTATACATGCTTGTACTTAGGTACATCAAACGGAAAAGTTTGAACGGCAGCTTAAATTTAAACCTATATATAAAATGCGAGAACATAATTATTTATCTAATGCAAATCTAATGCACTTGATGAGCTAAAAATCAATTTCGCTTGTAGATATATGATTACTATGGGAGCTGTTTTTTCAATGTGCGATTGGGGTGTAATGCTTTGAGCGATTGCTTGTTACAGCTTTTTCGTTATTTTGCATAAGACGGTATTGGTTTTATTCCTAACATTAAACGCCCACACGCAAGATGCAGCTCTGAACAAAAGCTAATAAGGCTTTCAGGGATGAGATGTAAATGTTTCAACATTTCCCTCAATACGCTCGCAGTATTTAATATTCAAATAACTAAGCAAACTGGTTTTCAAAAATTTTTCCCATCATTTCACAAAAGATGCATTGGACTCGCAGTTATTCTTAGAAGACTATCGTGTAAATAAAACTGAAAATTTAAATATTAAGACTGCAAAACCTACAACAGGAAATCTTTATCTAGCTAATAAAAGTACTAATTCTAAAGAAAACTTTAATACGAATACTAATCATCTTGCTGTCATTAATCAAAGTTGAATCATTAATACGAAGAATGATCAACAGCAACGTTGGCCTCGTCAGGTTGTATAAAGAACACGCCAATATCAATTAAAATCAGACTTCGCCTATAATATTGAAGGTTTGGTAAAATCTGATACTGTACTTTTGTTTCGCCCCACTTGCCATCTTCATGAACTTTAATTGTTATCTCGTCTCAATCACTGTCGTCCAAAAGAAAAGGGGAATATCATTGTAAAGAAAGAAAATAGACTGGGGTGGAGAAGGAGGGGAAACCAAACCGATATTTCAAAGCTTTTTTCTGCTCGTGACGCCCTAGTCTATAAAATCCAACCTGGGCTAAATAAACAAATAAAGGCGAGCAGAGAGATAAGAGGTGGAAACCAGGAGAAATCGGGCTCATCTGGGCGATCTACCGACAGAGAATGCTCCCACAAGAAACGATTCCCTCCGAATCGACTACATTTACTAGTACCGGGTAGTAAGGGCATTTATTCTCCGGTCTGAGCGATTAAAAAAAGGTTCAAAAAGTTTTTCTATAAACGCCATCGGAAAAACTTGTGGACCTCTACTTAAACAAAAAAAAACTGAATGAAACACCTACAAAAAGGATTATAAAAAGATACACTGCACAAATCAATTTAAAAAACCTCGAATTTCACGCGTGCTGGGTTGCTTACACGGCGCAAATTCCCAGCGCAGGTGCAAACGGAAATTTATGCACCTAACTATCTATCAAAGTGTCAGTATACAACACGTATTTTGCATCAACCTACACGATATTAATGTCAAGCCGTTTTAGGCGGCATATAACGTGCACGCTTTAAAAAAAAAGAAAGAACCGATCTCGTCCAATCTACTACCAACGATTCCCATTTCACCTGTGGGTACTTGCGTTATTCCCCAGGTCCTTTCTAAATATACAGGCCATAAAAGCATTGAGGGGAGATAAAGGTCTTCCCTGGTAGCCCAGACACCCTTCCCCTGGTGTCGGAAAGGGTGAGAGGGATTCTCAAAAGGTGTAGACTGCAGATCTACAACAGCTTCTACATGCGCTAGACAGACCAGGCGCCTTGTGCTGTTCACCGTGAGCGTCCCAGGTCTCTGATACTCAACCCTCTCAATGGTGTTCACACCTTGCAGGCTTTAAATTATCAGGTGGCAACAGGCACCGATTGGCAGGGTTCGGGAGAAAGATCAGGACCTGAGAGATCTTTAGCATCGTCGGAGAACTTGGGGAGTGAGGGACGACACCTAGTACAGATATAATGGCATATGGATGTACGCGTAAATAAAAAAAAAGAACATTTTGTGACACCTAAAGAGGTTTTCTTGGTTAATTGTGATTAAAAAACTATTTAAATGGAGAAGAAACATGGCCTTCTTAACGGATTTAGCTACATCTACTTTAGAAACACAAAGAGGCAGACACGTAGAAATTTTTTAAGAGTGTGAGTGAGGTATATTTAGAAAGTCGGCTAGGGGCAGAGACAAATAGACTTTCAATGAGACAGAGGACAATTAAATGCCATTTGAATGTATCAAGCAAAACGGGAAATACTTTAACACACACGCAGAGAGAGAAAGAGAGAGAGAGAGAGAGAGAGAGAGAGAGAGAGAGAGAGAGAGAGAGAGAGAGAGAGAGAGAGAAAGCCAGTTATAGCTTCTGTTACAAATTACATTGACTTATGGAGAGAGCGAGAGATAGCGAGAGAACTATTTCTAATTGTTCGATTTTTACTTAAACGGAGAGAGAGAGAGAGAGAGAGAGAGAGAGAGAGAGAGATAGAGACAGACAGAGAGAGAGAGAGACAAACAGAGAGACAGAGACAGACAGACAAATAGAGAGAGACAGACAGAGAGAGCGGAAGGGTGGAAGGAGGTCAAATGGTATTTCTATTTCTAATTGTTCAATTTTTCGCTTAAACGTCGAGATAGAGAGGAGGGGGGGGGGGAGAAATTAAAAAAAGGTTGATGATAAGATTTTATAGTGATACAAGAAAAAGTAAAAATTAAAGAAAAAACAGAGAGGTTGTGTGAAAAATAACTTACTGAAAATACTATTGAGGATATAGTTACCATTTGGAAACCAGAGGGAAAAAACAAATAAAGACAGAAAGTATAAAAATGGGGATGAGTAACTGGTGCACGACTGAGACATTCACAATGATAAATGGAAAATCAGCACAAAATCGGGTCAGGAGAAAAGAAAGGCAAGCCACTTTGGAATTTCAAGAATTTGAAAAACTACATCTATCAGCGATCAGGAGATAGAAAGGACGATTATGGTAATACGAAAACATTATATCTCCTTGGGCTGAAAAATTTGACAAGTGCCCCCTGTGCGCGCTTGGTTAAAGAAAAAAGAAAGGGAAAATGACAGCTTTTAAAAAGCATGATTTTAATAGATGCTATTCCCAAGCTGTACTTTCCGGATGTTTTCCAATCCGATCTACATTAGTCATCTTATCATGCATCAGTCGGTATATTTCTTTTAAGAATCTATATGTCTGTCTTCTCTTTTCTTTTGTCTTTAATGTGAAAAATGTCAGTTAAAAATCAATTGAAAGTAAAACTCGTGCGGCTTTCTGTTTCCTTTGCTTAATTGTTTTAAAAGAATCTTCTTTGTTTTTTTTTTTTAAAGATGGTAATCAGCTTCACGCATCTTTCTCTTAATCATGAAAACAAAACCTAGATCACTTCTTCGAATGTTCACTCTTTTCACTGATTTCCATGACCGTACTCTCCCTATTCTCAATACGCCTTTATTCCCATCTCTTTCCCTCTCTCTCTCTCTCTCTCTCTCTCTCTCTCTCTCTCTTTCTCACACACACGCGAAAACACTCAAAACCACAGCGCATTCATTCGTACATTTTAGAATTCACCATTAGAGCATTTTCTGCGCTCGTACATCATGTTGTCCCCAATGCGACCTCTACTTCATCGATTTCA
>BMAT01001966.1:371450-387585 GCA_019649035.1 Elysia marginata | reverse complement strand
AGAAGAGCCAGGGCCACTGAAGGTGCAAGATAAAAAGAAGATGAGGACACGGTTCCAGGGTGTCAGAACTAACAGTGTGAAATGGAAGGAAAATTCAATTACGGTCGGTTGGGGATGGGGGTACAAGGGAGGGGGCAACGAATAAGAATGCCTTGAGGGCGTGCGATCAATGTTCGTACCCTACACACTGGCACTGGCAGCACTGGTGGCCGCTTTCACCGCCACACACATTCACAATACAATCCTGCCTGGGTGCGGATGGTGGAGCGATCGATTCCTACTGGAGCTGCTGTGCCTTGCAGTGTCACCCCCAGTCCCCACCATCACCACCACCTTGAGCCCTTTTTACAGTAGTAAAAAAATAGAAAAGAAAAGCGCGCTTCCAGCAAGTCTAATGCTGCTATTGCTGATGCTGATGTCGCTAATTCTGACATCGTTCTGGGCTTTTGTGAGGAGAAATAAACATTGGAGCGGGCGTACGAAGTGGAGGGGTCATACTGGTTGTGTCGTTTACAACACAAAAAGAGAAAGAAAGAAAAAAGGAAAACAAATCTATATGAAAAGGCAAAAAATTACAAGAGATGATGCTGATACTACTGTTGGAGAGAAAATGTCGACAATAGGTTTGATCTAGGATGGGATGTTGACATAAGTTTAGCTGCAAGAATCGGTTTTTATATGTAGAAAGGGAAAGTTTTAAACTTACTCATGGAAGCATGCATGTGTTCAAATCTGGATTTAAAAAAACAGGCACAATAAGGTCAAACTGGATACAAAAAAGGGCAGAAGACCATTGGAAGCAAACAGTGTAAATATATAAACTAGGAGTCCGGAAGACTAATATGAGAGAGAGAGAGAGAGAGAGAGAGAGAGTGAGGTGGAGAGACATACAGAGAGGAAAAGATGGAGAGAGGAGGGCAGTTGTATAATTCTATATACTTTTCATAAGTTCTATCTTTAAATGCTTCAACGCACCGAGGAGAAGAAAACGGGGCGATTAATAGCACTTTTTTCCAAGATATGGCCTAATGGTGTAGTTATTTTCTTTGCATTTTTTCCTCTGTAATCGAACTGCTGTCTTCAATACCGTGCTGAGCACAACCATCACCTCAGTCGATTCGATAAGAAAATAAAAAAAGTGGATCTTACTACCTTTCAGTATAGTCATTAGCGTTTCGTGAATTGTACTTAACTGTTTCGAATTTGGATTGAATATGCACTTATTGAGCGGGTCATAACTGAGTACTGGGTTCCATCATTTCTACTCATTGTGATGACACAATACAATACATTGTAATGTTTGATGTGGTTGTCATAGGCTTTAAATAGCAGGATTTTTTTTATAGATTTAATCAAAGTTTACATATAGTTTTTAGACAACTAAAAACTGAATAAGTCACGCTAGCCACGCGGTTATAGGAGTGGGTAAAAATTGTTTACAATTTGAAATTAAAAATTAGGAAAAAGTGTCAATGCGAAACCGGTAAAAACATTGAACACACGTTTTCAACTAGGAATTGAATAAGAAGTGCGTTTGTGTAATGGCAAAAACAACGGGTGGCAAGACATACATGTAGAAGTAAACTATTTTATTTGCAATTTATATTGAAATGAAAGCCGATAACTCATTTCAGAGATCTACGCCATGAAAACCTGTCTTGAATTTTTGTTACATTGTGAAAATCAACAAACTATTTTAGTCGCCAAAAAAGCTAAGTTCATAACCAAAGAAAATCGTGCAGTTGTATGGGAATTCATGACCTTTTTCAGAAAAGATAAGAATTCGCATGGACTGGGTATTCCCGGTATTGATGATCGTTAACTGCACTGACTTGGTCGGACTTCCCATTTCTCGCTTGACTGATAGAACTGACTAATGGAACGGGTGGAACTGCGTCTCTAACTGGCTGGAAGTATCGAGGACTAACTTCACTCAGACATGAATTACTCACAGGCGTTCATCATGGGGTTTTCTGTCTTTTGAAAATGTCTACACGAGAGAGCCTATTGAAAGGTGGCTCGATAAAAGGTGATGTGGATTGCCCCTGGCGAGTCGAAAATGGCAACCTGGGATGAGGTGTAATTATCAATAATGCGAATTAAGTTTGGAGAGAAGTGTAACACGCATCTTCATTGGCTTCACGGGATGCACAGGGCAATGATAATATCATTCAGAGCGGGTGTGCAATTGATGCAGAATTATAATTCATAACAATTATAATCCTTGAATATGTTACGCGCTTGGCGGTGGAGGATAAGGTATATCGAATTGTCAACAAAATTATCCCCAGTGTGGTACCCCTTTATTGATAAATAGTATTGCACACATTTGCAGATTAGTATTTATATATAGACTCTCCTCAATACATACGGCTATAATTCATGTGCAAGGAGGTATCATTCCGGGAGATTTATAGAGTTTAAAAATATTCAAACGCAAAAAGCAAAAGTGTGGGTGCCTCTGAAATTATGGGGGCTAGAGTATTTTTATGTAGAAAAAAAAACCAGTAGAAATACCTTGAGGAAAGCATTGAAGTTTAAAACCATTATATAATCTTTAAAAAAAATTATAATAGTAAAGTATCATTATGAGAGAAAAAAAGAAGTGGCAAGTTTTTACATGGTTGAAACGTAGAGTCACATACTGTCTGCGAAATCGATACCTACGTTAATTTATGCATTAAAAATTGAAAACCAACATTTCCGTCAAATTGCATTTTATAAAGGAAAAATCAGTTTGAAAAAGATTCAAGGACAACCTTAACTGGGATTCAACTGCTGTCGACAAGCCCGTTTGGTTTTTTTGTTTTTGTTTTTTTTTAGCACAAAACGTGAGTTTGTGTTTGCACTGCAAGGTTTTAATGATCAATACATCACAGGAAGAAATTTTTGACTTAATTCTGCGAGCTTGTTGTAAAGGTTTTAATGAAAGCGTTGTGTAAATACACCTGCAGTTAAAACTTAACTAAGCGTGAGTACACTATATCGTCGGATCAGTGTTGTGAAATCGATAAATTAGAGTAGAAGCCGATGTTATTGGGGGTAGCGAGCCAAGTCGGTGGCGCGGTAAGGATTTCTATGTAAGCAAAATACGGCACCCCTTGATTACAATCCTAACTTCAACGGCTCCAGAAAGCATGAAATTTTTTTCGATTGCTAAATCGCAAATTGGGATACAGCCATTTCTTTTAAATTGAACAACCCTTAACGTCAAAATAGTTTCATAACGAGTGAGTAATAGATAGGGAGGAAAGGAGGGAGGGAGAGAGAGAGAGCTCGGTGAGAAAGAGAGGGCAAGGCAAAGAATAGAAGACAGATGAAAGAACAGAGAGAAAGATAATGCATGAAAAGAGATACTTAAATATGGGCTGAGAGAAAAAGGAAAAAGGAAGACAGACATATACAGCTTTCCAAGTAGACAAAAGGGAGAGTCAAAAAATCGGAAACAAAAGGGAAATATAAAGAGAAAAGGTATACAATTAAGAGAAATTGGAGAAAGCAAACCAGTCCTTCTTAACTAACAGTGGATGCGTCTATTCCCATGGATAAGTCAACAGACCTTTTGGGTTTTTAGAGATTTATCTAAGCCTTCTGGCCGAATTTTTTGTGCGGGTAATGCAACAGATATTTTTATCAATGCTTTCCTATACTTAAAACATGACCTTTTCAGTAGTATTGATGTTACAATCACCCTTCGCCCTGTAGTCGGGAATAATATCCTTTTTTTTAAATCTCATTTTACAAAAAAATAAAAATAAACGTCCGCTTTGCAAATCGGCAGGGGGTCAGCAATCGTTATTTCAAGTCGGAGATCGGAAACTCTTTTGCTCTTGAGTTTTCAATACTTCAGAAAATTCCAGATGTAAAATTCATTTTATTTCAAACTGAAGAGTCCTTAGGCAAAATTTTGATATTTTAAGAATGAACTTTGTTGAATTTTTTAAATCACAACTTTTAAAGATGTGAAAGCAAGCCTCGGGCGCAGGAAAAATTTGTTTGTATTCCGCTACAGAGTTGTCTTATTAATCACTTCTGATTTTTCTTTTACATTCTTACAACTTCCATTTTTCTTTTTTTCATCATTTCTCACTGTAAAATTAGACCGAAGAAAACCATTCCAGTTGAAAAAAACCACAGTGTTTATTTGTCAACCACCTTGGGTTTAGCTAATGAAGCTCTCTTTTTTAGAGAAGTGTAGCAAAAGGCTGCGACCACCATTTTGTTCATCTTCAATAAAACTGAAACTCGATCTTCTCTTTAATCAAGTGATCAACGCAAGGACGTATTAGGGAATAGTATGATGAAAACAATGGAAGCAGACAAGCGCAAAGAAGCTAAGAGAAACGGCAGAGCTCAACAAACATGTCTGTAACCCAATCCAACTCAACAGTTCTTGGGCGTGCTTAGGCGTTTTTTTTTTCTCACGGCTCGACTGAAGCTAGACATCCGCCGCTGATGAAGTATTGACCGAAGAAGCAAAAAGAATAAACCAGAGACGGCTGACTAGGTCACAAGTACAGAAATGGTTATGATGTTGTGGAGCCGAGAGAAGGGAACGAAAACATGACAGGGCTGGCATTCGGATGTAAACAACGTTGCATAGCATCCGACTGTAGCAGAGTGCTGCATCCTGCAGGGCCACACAGCAACGCATGCGACCAGCTTCCATGCTGGAGAATGGATTGTTCATGGATTTATCTAAAAGCATGAAAATAAATGATGGTAGGCTACCTCACAAGTCAGGATTTTTATTTGAGATAAAAGGCGCGGTCGAATGTCATGTTTTGTTTTACAATAATATGATAAAAAGCTGCTGCAAGACACCCTGTCTTGTAATCAACAAACATAAAAGTTTATTGAAAAATGTATCTACATCAGTTGAATGTTAGTTTTTTTCGATCTAAATAATATTTCATATTTAAAAATTTCCCCACAATGATAAAATTTTAGCTAATTGATCAACGTTAAAAATTCTCTGCAACAAAAAAGTGAATGGTGTCTCATTGCCCGTCTTCCCTTTTGTACCGTAAAGCCTAATGCCTTTACTACACAGATGTCTGCCTGCCTTTCTCACTCTCCGTCTCTCTTTGGCTTCCCCCACTCTGTACATTATTCTATCTCCCTCCTTTCCATTGCCTATTTGTGTCTCTATTCATATCATCGCTCTACCTCTCTTCATGTCTACTTCTGTTTATCTATTCATTTTTTACCTTTTAACTATTCATATAGTCACTCTCTATCTCAACATGACTGTCAAACTATGACCATGCCCATTTCTCATGACATCATGGTTAGCTCTCAGATGGATACGAGCACAGATTTGTGGCAGTTTAGTCGAACTTTTTTAAAAGTTGAAAGTAAGAATTTCTTATTCCACCCTTTTCGCTGGGACACTGACTGTCTTCCAATGATATTGGGAGTATTCAGTTTGATATCATACGACCAAGAACATCACGGGAGAAAGCCGACCATTTTCGCGGATTTTTTTACACACAAACATATTTGCTGAAACAGAGACGAAGAATATGACCAGGAGAAGTTGATCCTGGAAATACCTCCTGTTGAGCTGGGTCAGCCATCATAAAGATACTGTATTTTATTGAATATCATGAGAACTCAAGATGAGAGTACTGTATACCTGTCGGAACAAGGTCATAGAACCTGCTAGGGAAAGGGGGCAAAACGGCCGAGGGCACTCTAAACTAAACGGTGCATTGTGTTTCTTTGTGACGTGTATTAAGGTATCTATTGGTGAAGCTACACTTTGAGTCTAGATTGGGAATCAATTTCTGAAAAAAGTACTTTAGAAAATTAATCTGAAGTTTAAACTAAAATTGCAACAAAAAAAAACTTACAGTCGTCTCGCTACTTTTTCCACACAGTTAATGAATTTTGACTACGCATTAAAGACATTATGTTACTGACACTAATTATGGTATGTTTTCACAACAAGAATACGTTTAATATTATGTTACCGTGTCTTAATCTGTTGGGTAGCGTCTCTTCTATGCCATCACAAAATTTTGCAAAAATTGAGACCTATGGTCCAACATTTTGGCCCATGCTTTCATTCTTTTACTTACAGTGGCAGCTGGGAGTACATGTAGTATTAAGTCAGTCAAATCTCTATTGTCACAAAAGTTAAAACTCGTTTTTACTAACTAGTTTCCTTTTTAAGATCACTATCAAAGAGAGAAAAAAAATAGATAAGGAGAGAACCTGCGAGGCATATCGCATATGTCATGACAATAATTCCATCTTATAATTCCTTCTCGTAGACCGATGGTTTTGGATGATTTGCACTTCATCTTTTTTTTTTTAGCTCTCTTCCCTTACATTTTTGTACATAAAGTTAAACCCTATGTGTCTAAAGAGGTGCACCCAGATGCAGTATAATGTCGCGTAACGCGACTATTTTGGTAAGAATAAACAATGAGACGAGAAAAAAAGTAGCAGGATATGAAATACTTGACCTCGAAAAACTTAAGTAAAGCCCAAACATTATCTCGTTTTGCATTTTAGTTAAGCTGCGTTAAATTGAGACCGATGGGCGAATCGTTTAGTAAAAAATAAGGAAACTTTTCACGGTAAATTATGTTTTGTTGTAGTTTCTGTTTTGTTTATTTGTTTTTCTTGTTAAAACTGGCTGGGTCATTTCTTTTGTTTGCATGTTTATTTACGCTTTATATTCTGTTCGTCTAAATATTATTAGTTTTGACAACTGGTAGAAAGTCGACGATTTCGGGATTTTTACATTCCCTTAATAAATTTTAAGGAACACAAAGCATTAAGTGAAAATTTTAACTCTTAGAAAACCCAAGCGCATACATCTAGACGAAGGCATTTCTAATGCATGATATGGACTTATTGGTTTGAAAACGACAAACGTACAGATCGCCCTGGTCTAGACATGACGTCAGAGCTTCTCGGACGTGCGCATTTTATTTTGACTGCTCAATGAATAATGTTTCTTTTTCATAATAAATTGCATTATCCCAGTATACAAGACTTTTACGAATATTTTTCACAAGGAAATTTATCAATATAAAAGACAATATTGAGATTATCAAGTAAATCATCAAGTTCAGGGGAATATAATATTATTTTACAGTCACATTGTTACAAATTTTGCGTTATTCTTGGAAAAAATTCTTTAGCCTTTTAAAGTTTGGTTATTCATACTTCAAAATTACTGTATCGTTTTCACACTAGGTGAAAAACGTTTGGTTTTATAACGAAATCGTTCTTACAGAATTAAGAACAAAATTTCTGCCGCTAAAATCTGCTCGACCAAGAGAACAAGAGAACAAAAACTTCGAAGCCAAACAAAAAGAAAAATTCATTTAAATAGCAAGATTAATAAAGACAGCCAATGGATCAAAACAGATCAGGACAGTTTGTATTTCATAGCTGCCCTAAAAGTTTTGACAAGGTGAGAGCTCAATGCTGGTGGCTAGGCTGGCTGGAGGGCAATTTTCCCGTCAGACAGACCTCCTCCGAGACAGACGGGGGCTGCAGCAGACCTATGTTCCATCTGTGTCTGCCTATGTGAAAGTTTACAATTATAGGAAGCTGGCCAAGCTCTCCTAATGAGCGCGCCCAGTACGAGAGGCCCTTGAGCGTCTGGCCGAGCCATTATGAAGTATACCGGTACGAGAAAATCTACTCTGCTGCCCTATCACAACAGGGAAATGAGCTTCTAAAACCTTGAGATTCCTAGTCTTCCAGACTTCTTGAACCATTACCGTTTGCTCATTACCTTTGGTTTCGACTACCACCTAGTCTTTAGTTTTCGTTTGAACTCCAATACTAACTCAAAGCTTCGATAAAATGTAAAAAAAAAAAGTCAGCTTGTCACAAATTTTAGTTATAAAATTGACCTCTGTGTCTGGTTATACGCACCTCCCTGGCTAACACATTTCTCTCTTTGAAGGGTAGATAGAGACAGGTAGAGGAGGGCTGAGCTACTCTCCTCCTCGTGCAAGGTGTTGGGTCAACCTTGCGTCATGTGAATCAGGCTGATATATGCAGCAGGCTACGCTGAGAGAATATTCCATGAAGTGTTTCGGTTGCCAGTGTAAGACGCTCGACGATAAGACCTCCAGATCCAAAACGGCACTATCAGTGGCCACATGATACAGCCAGCGCTAAGAATACTCAATGTAACAGCTGTCTAAGGATGCTTGCTCCCTGAGGAGTTAATCTATCTATCTAACCATCTGCCAGTACACAGCACCAGCACGGAATAAACGCTTCTCACGTTTTACTCGTATGTTCCACATAATACTCAGTTTATCAGAACGCTTACAGTTTGAAAAGGTACACCTTTCTATCGGCTAAAACAAACTCGTATTAATACTCCTTCAGGTTAAGAGAGTTTAGAAACCCTTTACACATCCGTGGAACTAAACATACGAAAAAAGAGAGATTTCTTTTTTTTACAAAACGAAGATCGACAAATTGATAAGTAAAATGTGCTTGCCAACCAAGTGTTTAACAAAAATTAAATGAATAAAAAAAACTCACAATTTTCTTAAGCAAATTTTGTACCCGTGAATCAAAATAAGGATTTGCGTGCAGTCTCACAACTAAAGCGTTTTTTTTTTCTTTTTCCTAGAAAACTTTTCAGTAATGTTATCGAAGCTTTAAACCTTTATTGGCACGATTTCAGTTCTCTATCATGTTTCAGAAGCTTGCTCTGAAAAGCGTGTTGGCCTTCTATGAAGATTATTTTCTACCACAGATATTTGAAACGAATAGTATTTTCAAGAATAGATCAAGAATTATATTAACAACACTTCTGGTGGAACAACACATTTCAAAAGTAGGGCAAAATAATTGTTACAAGGGTTTATAATCTTCAGTTTTCTGTGAAATGGAGTTCTACTTCGGTATTATCGCCATAGCTACAACGTGTCCGTTATTTTTGGGCCATCAATTCCTCATCTTATAATTATCACGACAATCTTATATCTTTGGTAGTCTCTTTCTCTCTCTGCCTGCCTCTCTCTCTCTCTCTCTCTCTCTCTCTCTCTCTCTCTCTCTCTCTCTCGTGATATGTTTTTTCACTTCTCGCACATCTTGCACTGTTCATCCCCTATTTCTTTGTTCTTCCTTGCTCCCTGATCTCTCAACCCAAAACTCCTATGACGCACATATACTGTAACAGATGAATCAACTATCTGAAAGATTTTCACCACGTGTTGCATTTTTTCCTCAAAACAAACTAGATTCTCAAGTCACGTCATACATGCAGATTATATTCCACAACGCGAGTTGCTGTATCCACTTAACACAACTAAAAACTACAGAAATTCACAACAAATCAAAATTAAGAACAAGAGACGATCACCAATATTAGTAAGCATCGAATGAAACCAACGGCACTATCAAACACTTCAATATGATCATAGCTTTACTAATAAAATGAGTTTTATCAAATTCTCCCCGTAACTAATAACAATTTAATTTAAAAACAAACGAGACGACGTGAAGTTCCTACTAGAGCAAAAGAATGATTCTTCTGATTGTACTGTCAATGCGTGCGTCAATGTAGCTGTTATCGCACAAAAAAAACCCACCAACAGCAGCAACTCAGAACAACTTCTTCACGATTATTCTTTATTTGAATATCACAGCACATACGTCATCTTCAACAACGGCTTAAACTGTTGATGATACTACTGCTGCTGCTACTACAACTACTACTGCTACTGCCAGTGCTACAACAACTACTACTGCTGCTAGTGCTCCTATTACCACTGATCTTGATGGTAGTGTTCATGCTATTTACTAACACTCCAAGTTTCAACTACATGAACCCTTTTGCTTTCACAACAAATACATGTGGACTACTCACGAAGTTTTGTACGAGATCTGGGTGATCCCTCTCAATACCGTCATCCAGGATGGTGACCACTACTCCCTTGCCTGTATAGCCCATGTCCCAGGCCTCGCGGACATTCATGCCCAGCCCATTTCCGTGGTCGTTCTGCAACGTGGAAAAAATAAAACAATAGAATCATTTGTTGTTAAGACAATGAAAATTGGCATTACTTTTCCTCCGGGACATAATAAAATATCTCCACTTATTGCTTTTTAATTCCGTTTAAGGATGTCAAGTTTTGTAAAGGTCTTTTGAAAGCGATAAAACAGGCCAACACATCGAGAAATGAATGACGAATAAGCAAATTTAACGGAAATTTTTAAGTGAGAGACACTAGCCTTTAAAACGGACGATAAGATGAGATTTAGTTTTCATGCATTTTAACAGTACTGTTATATTCGAAAAGACGATAAAGTCCTTTCTGAAAGAGCCTGGGACGTGTTCCATTACCCTTTAATTACGCCTCTTGTTTGCTTGTCTCATTGTATGGGTAGCAAAGGGATTAAAAAAAATTTACTGCGAAAATTGCTAGAGAATATTGCGAACCGAATTTTTCTTGAAAATAACACAAAGGTTTGATTGGTTTATATAATATGCTACGGCATTCCTTTCAGCAAAGTTTAAACGATATCTTTTGCCGTTAAAATAAAGAGCAAGCGTTTGCTAGAGAAGGCGACAGACTATGAAAAAAGACAAATTTACCACAAATGAAAGAGAAATACTAGAAAGGCGATTTAGGTCTTGTTAGGTGAAAACTTGGAACCTAAGCAATATGTAAAGGTGATAGAAGATGATACGGTCTTTTATCTGGTGGACTTTGCTAATTTAGCAACTTTTCGAGAGAGCGTAATTTGAAAGCCTTTATGAGAGTGGTGCGATTTTTTATACCAATTTTACACTGTTTGGCACAGAAAGCAATCCTTTTTTATCTGCAGAACGCTTGGCTGATTTGTTATTTTCTCAAGTTTGTAGGAGTGAGAGAGTTACAAATATCAAACACAAACCACCGAATAGTGATTCCTATCTAGTCAGCTGCTTCAACACCTTCGACTATGTTGGGTTTTTCATTCAAAAAAAAAAACAAACGACTAGGTTGGGTTTTTCATTCCAAAAAAAAAAAACGACTAGGTTGGGTTTTTCATTCCAAAACTGTTTATCTCAAACAACAAAGGGGGCAAACATGGCGGTGAATTAGTTTTCCTAGTGAAAGGGCTTGGCTTGAAATTACCCTTCCCGGTTGTCACTCTTGTTGCGATAGAAACAGAAAGAGAGTAGGCAGCAGAGCAAGCCAACCTTTAAGACAGTCCAGAGAAATTCTGAGGCTTGGGAGAGAGTAGGCGAGAGAGGTCTGAATGGTAGTGGTATTGGTAATGTAACAGGTGGATAAGATCAAAGCGAAAGAGTGTGACTCTCAGTCAAAACAGGATTGGAAATGGGAGCTAGAGAAGAGAGCAAAGGCTTCCAAGGGTTCGTTTGAGATTATGATAAACAAAACGATAGGCAACGAAAGACAAACTCGCCGCTGGTTGGCGAAAGAAAACTACCGAAGGAGCAGGCAGGGTCGTAATCTGAGTAAAAATTCGAGAGGGTTGAGGTAAAGTTGAAAACTGATTTACTTAAGTAAAGAAAAGATACATTTGAAAAAAGCGGACAGATAACAGGACAAGAAAATAAGGCAGAAACAACAGCAACAACGAGAAACAGACAATTCAGAGACATAAATCACCTTGCTGCGGTTCAGTTTTAACAAAGCAAGGCAAAGTATGGGATTTGTGTGGATGGACGAACTAAGTTTTTTTTTTCAGCCAAGCATCAACCTTATGACTGTCACAAAAGATAAGGGTTATAACCAACTTATACCCAATTGAGAGTTAGTTGGCATTGATACCCGATGCGATACGACTTGACTCACACGTTTTAGGCAAGCTGTTTATCTTGCTTTTTCGAATGTTCGGCTATTTCACCCACTAGATCTAGATATAACCTGGGTTAGACTCTGCATAAATAGAACCCGAGGAAACGAGGCGTTGGTCCTGTAACATTATCGATTTGACAAGAGATGAGGAAGGTCATGGTTAGTTCCTTCGCTAAATTTCTTTAAAATATAAACACCAAAAGAAGACACCTGAACTTTCTTAAAAAACAAAGTTCATATCAACTTAGGGGCATTTTAACTCGAATCATTTATCATTAAAAGAATTTCATGTTGGGCCTTTCTCATTCGATTAGATCTACTTAAAATGCGGGTGTTTGCTGAGAATAAGAGTAAATCATAGCTTTTAAGTACCTTAACGATCATTTCTACCTAACCTACAACAGAC
Organism: Elysia marginata; assembly: GCA_019649035.1. Classification (NCBI taxonomy): domain Eukaryota; kingdom Metazoa; phylum Mollusca; class Gastropoda; family Plakobranchidae; genus Elysia; species Elysia marginata. Next base: position 375,378 of record BMAT01001966.1, on the reverse strand, counting down.
CCACTTCCAATTAACGAAGCAAACTGCAAGCTAATGGCGTGGCAGTATAAGTTACTTGACTAAGCGCAATCTTAAAGCCACCAGCTGGACAAACAAAATAGCTAGAAATAATGGCCCGGTGTTTTGGAGTTGATTTAGTCTTATATAGAATTAGTGGCAAACAATTGTGCTTATATGGTGATTTTTAGGGGAGGTGGTGGGGAATAAGAAAACAATTTTTTCTACACTTAAGGAAATGCTTATTTATAACAGGCAGTCGGTTTTTCACGTTTTCTGCCTCGAAATAGTTTATAAGAGAAATGAAAACGAAGTGGAAGTTTATTTTGAAAGATTATCCGGCAAGTCTAAAAGGTGACGGGCGCCCTCGTAATTTCTATCACATACCAAAGGCTAAAAAGTAAGTAACAATTCCTTTGACGAGATCTGTTCCGACAGAAAAAAAAAAGTCAATTGTATTTCAAAAAACATTCATTTACGAATTTAAACACGTTTAACTAAAGCATTTAGATAGGAGAAAGGGCGCCTATTTTCGCAATTTAGTTTTCATGCAAATTAAGTTGATAAGAAGATGGGACTGTTTGGGTTCCTGCGTTCTCTTTATATCCTTCAGATTTCGTGACACAGAAGACAATTTTACGTTGAACACTATAAAGACTGGAGAACGCAATCCAGTTGCATACCGATTGTTGCTTCGCACTGGTTGCAAGGTGAGCTTTTCGCATACAACTAGGGAAGAAAATTAAACAAATGATGCAAAAGTGCAGCGATGACTTAGTTTTAACTCTTTTTAAAGACGCGATTGTGATAATAGACGACAACAAACAAGTTAGAGGAAAGGAGAAATATTTTTTTCAACATTAGTTTGAATACAAGTAAGAACTATAGTCTGAAAGTATTTGGTTTGAGGTTTTCGACATCTTATAGCTGTTTAAAGACACATTTATTGATAAGCACATGAAAACTAGTGTATCGAAGAACTTTCACACCCAGCTTTGTTTCGTTTTAATTGATTATAAAATGTGGGAATTTCCCGTCTTTTCTTTTCTTTTTATGACCTTTTGAAAGTTTTTTTTTGTTGCTTTTAGTCTCTTCAAATAATGATCATGCTGAAAAGATTTAACTTTAGCTGGAGACAAAACGCACAGATTTGCGGGTCACCTCTAGTGGTAACGAAAAGAGCACACACAGTAGGGAAAAATCATCTCGGCACCAGTGCCAGGTTAAATATTTTGAAAGATAACACTTTGTCTGAACACAAAAAAAAAATATTGTTATTTAGATACGTAACCAGAGGTTTATTTATAACTCCAGATAACCATTAAAACTTGCTTAACTGCTCAATAGAAAGCCCTTGATTTAATTCCAAGAAAAAAGTTAGATTTCTTTTTCGTCGTGTTAAAACAGAAGAATGCGTGCACGCGTGAAGCAACTGGCAATAATCTTATCTACTTTCTGCAAACATGCACGTTAACCTCTCCACTGAACATGCCGATAAGACCTCTCCTGTTTTAAGGGGTTAAATAGATTTCGTATCTAAAAATAGGACCACCCTGTATTTTTCGTATGGTACCACCTTTCGCTAAAAAAAAAAGGCTTAGTGATAAAGCAAGACCGCCACAAATATTCTTCCTCCTGGAAAATACTAGTGTCGGCAAGAATTGGAAAAAACTTAACAAATGTATAAGTTATTGGTTTAAAAACAACGAGAAAACACTGCTAGTTTGTTTTCGTGGTTTGCATTTCTCAAAAACTGTGGCCTTTTTTCTAAGATTTTTAACACTTCATAAAATTGAGAGAAAGGGTGAGTTCTCGCCCTTGGGAATATTTTCACGGAGAATTGGTTGGAAACAAAAGGAACCAGTTTGGCTGCATAAACCTCTCGCTCCTTGCAACATCGTTAGTAATATTGAGGTTCACATCTTCTAAACCGTACTTAAGGTCGATTCAATTCGAGTTCTTCATGTTTTACAAGAATGTGGTAGTTCCGTTGGTCTGTGCAAAATAAGATAAAGTTTGTTATGTTTTTATTATTTTCTACTGTATTGTTCATCATCATTATTATTATTTTTGTTGTTCGATTGGCTTTCCAGATTACAGTTACTGAAGTGATAAATAAAAACTCATCTTTTAAAGTAGTGATCCCCATGATGGTTATTAATAATAATGCTTGGAGAGGAGTGGATAGTGTTATAATAATCGAAATGATAATGACCAACACAACGACGACGATGGTAATGGTGATGATGATGATGGTGGTGATGATGATGATGATGATGATGATGATGATGATGATGATGATGATGATGATGATGATCGTGTTTACAATGTTAGTGAAGGATAAAGAGTTTGTGATGTTGGCGATGACGCGACATGGGAGAACAATTATCACATAACTGACGAAACAAAAATTCAGCGGAGGCAATGCGAGGACAAACAAAGCGAGCATGTCGCTCTGTTTCCATTTCGTGCGCCAGTTATTATCTCCAATGTTACCAGACAAAGAGTTAATCTCCGGGAATAAACACACCCCTCATGGCAGCCATTTCCTCACATGTATCGAACAATGCTTCGAATAGTCTGAGAGTTCGTCTCGCTTTAAAAGAGGGCGTTAATTTCTCGCCTACGTACTGTAGTAATAGACCACTGTGTGCACATCAGCATTTTCCTACGGCGGTACAAAAGATGGAGGAAGCTGGAGGTAAGATCGCTTGGCATTTTGTCTGAGCATGCCTGAGTACCCTTGTCATGAAAAGTAGGCAAGAAACCGTTTGGTAACCTCCTGGGTCAAACTGATCTCGGCTCAGACTTTGTTTTATCAATCGATTCAAAGGCATAAACGGGTGATAACTCGTAAATACCGTGACAGTTCCACTATGGATCTGCTTTTCAAAGCCAAGCCAATAGATACCTTTTGCAAAATCAGCAGCTTGTTTGCTTTAGTTAGCTCATTTCCTTTCAGTTTAACGTACATTAACTGATCTTAACAAACTATTTTTCCCGTCTTTTTCTGTATTTTTGGAATTCACTTAATCCGATCAATGATGGTAGCAGTACCAACTTCTCACCTCTTTAGTTGACGGTAAAACTTGTTTTGCGTTTGTTTGTTGAAGAGATAATACAAAACTGTTATCATTTCAGTGAAGCCGTTTCAATTTGATGACACAATCGATAATGTTTTTACGTTACCATAATGATAAATGTAAAAATAAGAAATTGGTTTCCCTTCTTGATGATCCCCAGCCTAAACATACCGTATTGGGGTAAGATGATGCTGGCGTAAGTCAAAAGTCTCCTACAACAGATTGCAGGCAAGTGACATGTCAGCCTTTTACTTTTCTGGTGGCTCAGCACTGCGATCTCCTCTCCGTCGCTGCATTTCCTTTCTCTTCTAAGACTCGTACTCCTCAATGAACACTGGTGATTTTCCGGGCACGGGCAAAACACCCCAGCGTAAAAAGGGATCGAGCTCGATACCTCCCGCATACTTGAGAGCCGCGCTAGCAACTGAGCTATCGTGCCTCACCATGTTGAGTTATAGACCATCGAAAGCCGGTTTTCATCATTTCATCATTATTATTTTGATCAACATTACTAGGAAAAATGAACACTTCAAATAAATCAATAAAAGATAATAATAATAATAATAATAATAATAATAATAACAATAAAATAATAATAAAATAATAATAAAAATAATAATTTCAGTTTAAATAAACCACATTTCTATGTCACGTACATAGATATTACTGTCAAATCCAACGGTTAGGTGGAACAAGGGATAATAAATAAAGCAGATTCTATCGGTGAACAAATTGGGTACAAAGTTGTAAATCTAGAGATCAGAACAAATAGTGGAGACAGCCACTGCGCAATCAAAATTTTAAAGAAGCTAGAGAAATAAAGGCCCTCTTTGAATTAGATCTCATCA
>BMAT01001966.1:355421-371386 GCA_019649035.1 Elysia marginata | reverse complement strand
ACTTTTCGTTGAGTAATTAAACTAATGTGCTCGCCGAATTCGCCCCCCTTTACATCCCCGCCTCGATTTTCATCCGGGCTCACATTTGATCTCCGACACAAAAGGAATTTCCGAGTCAAGAAAGATTGGCTCGCCATTCCCATCGATTTTCCTTCAGACTCATCACAAGAAACGGCCAATTCAAGCGGACAGGTCTGACGGGAGAATTGAGGCCAGTCTGGCTGTAGATGGCTGTAGAATCCAGTCTGCGAAGGCCGGCCATCAGCCCACTAGATGTATACATAGTTATTACACCTTACCAGCGCAGTTTTAAGTCAGCGTACCCAGGACAGGGCCCAGGAAGTTCAAATTGCCGTAGACAGTTTCTCTAACGTAATTGCACATTTGAAGAAAAGTAAATTGCTATAGAAATTGAGTGAAAAAATATATTCATGGAAATGGCGACATTGCCGTGCATAATAGCCATAAGAAATGGTCTGCGTTCTAACGTCATCAATTGTATAAATATCTGTCATTGTGGTACAATGGAAAAAGTACATAATTATATAATGTTATGAGTGTTCTTTTAAATTTGTTCAAAAAACGCACAATTTAAAAAAGAGTACTTAACGTTTTCATGACAACCGAAATAGAAATCTCTACCAGGTAGTAGAGCATTGGGCCTTTGCGGTTTGAGATCTACGACTTATAGCAGTCCTGGCCATTTTCCATTTTCAGCTCATTCAAAATCAGATCAAATATTTAGTTTCAATAACATACCGTACCGATTCCTTTCTAAATAAGATGATTTTTCTTCCTGTGCCTTTCGTCTATGTGAAACGACCCCGTTTTGTAATATGAATAGAAAGATGTCAGTGCTAGATTGAAAGATGGAGACACAATATCGCATAACTAGGAAGCCTTAAGAGATCAAATTAGTTTCTTCGCGTTGCTATTTCCTCCACTGGATTGAGTCGCAAGGAGGCACATCTCCTTTCCCAGTCCCTAATGGACTGACCACGCGTCACCATTTTCCGAAAAATTTGCGCCAAATCTCGTCCCATGGTGATTTTGTTAGTGTTAGTTATCTTTCTTATTCTCGTTGAGGCGTTTTTTTTCTATTGATGAAAAACATGCCTGGGACAATATCGTATGGGTTGAATAACTGAGGGGTAGAATCAGTTTCGAAATAAACTCCTGCAAGGCAATGTAATAGGTGAGAAGTTCGATCAGCTGAAGTTGCGCTGTTTATATTCCATACTGGCTATGTGATTCATAGCGAGGTTAGTAATGAAGTTTCAGGAAAAAAATGACGTTGTTTAAATGCAACCTACACCGTTTATTGTTCATATTGGCTAATAAATAATAAAGTCCAAGATTCAACAATCCCTAGGAATACTCCTGCCAGTAGACTGAAGGAATCAGTGTACATATATTTCCAACTAAGAATTCTGAGAACGAAAAGGATCAACTGATTTAAATGCAGACCCAAGAATTGAACAGAACTTTCCGATGCAGACTAAAAGAGGGATGTTAGTAATTGTTAGTTCCCATCCAAAGAGATAAAAATAACCGGTCATTTATCTTATGCTAAAAAAGGATAAGAAAAGAGAGAGAGAGAGAGAGAGAGAGAGAGAGAGAGATGATTTATAATTCCACCTAAACTCCAATGAAATGTGTATGGGGAACTGAAAGAGAACAATTAATTTATGCTTGTGGGCGCTTCTTTTTCTTATGTCAGAGTTTACATGAACTTTTTACTTTGTACATGTATATCATTAACCATGAAGGAGATATTAATACCCTTTTGAGCCTAAATTGATATCTTCAGCTGCTCTCGGTTAGTACTCAAATAGGCACAAAAATGTGTGAGGACATTATAAATGATATTGTCATCTTGTCTAGTCATTCCGTCCCTTTTGTACTTGTCAAATGTGATGACCCTTTCTTCATTCACCACTTAATTTGAGATATACTCCTTATACCTCTTCCAAATAAATCAGATTGTTCTTGCATCTCATCATGTTCTTTTAGCACTTCCGAGTTGTTACAATATGAAAACCTTAGCCACAATAGCAGCGCTGTCCTCCAGTACTTGCTTTTAATAAGTTGACACTGAGTGAACTGTTCTGATTTATATAGGCTCTTAAACATTTAGACCCCCACTAAACCCGTTTAAATAAAAGTGCAGAAAAGGCTTTCAAGGGTTCTGGTTTCTTTGAGAGCAATTGTTTCATCCAGTTTGAAGAAAAAACACACAACCAAATATCAGATCCACCATCAGATTCAGGTTGGAATTTCATGTTTTATGTGTTTAATGTTAATTGCTATCGTTCCTAAGGACTTTCCACCATTATTGTTGTCTAAATTTTTAAAACACAGTTTTTTCCCGTTTCTGAAATTTCAGTTAGCCCTAACCTTGTCGACTTCATATGCTTATAACTTCACACCGAAGCAAGATAGAGCTGTTCTGTTATAGGGAAAATAAGCTTTTCTTTGATAGCAATACCTTACTACTTTACAATTTCGACATTAGACTCTCTTTGACTGGTTGCAAAACAAATTGTTAATTTTGAAACACTACCAAAGATGGAAAAAGTAAACTTTGCTTTACGTCCAAATGACTTAAATGTTGTCCAAAAAAATTTATGCGTCTTCAAATTTTCCAAAAAAAAAATTAACACTGCTTTTTTCTAAGCGTCTTAATGTCGACGAATGAGTGAAATTTTAATTAATCTTCGATGAAATATTAGAATTTAACTTATTTGAACAAGAAGACAAAGTGGTAAATTTTCTTGTTTATCTACAATATCATCAACACCGATAAATACCAGCCAGCCATCGGATGAGTGCTGCTGCAAGAAACTTATAAGTCATGGCAAGGCACAAAATTTTAGTAAATATATACAGTTTTTATTGCATCAGATAGACTCGTGAACACAAAACAATTCTCTCTACAACTGTCATAATAAATAGAACACTTTGATGGATTTACCCTTCAATGACTTTTGAGCTGCAAAACTGTTTTCACCGATGATTGCTTTAGCAATTAAATGAAAAGTAACTCGCTGCCATATTAAATAAATTAAATAACGTGACTTTAAGCTAGATAATATCATGAAGTTAACAACAACAAGTACAGCTGCGATGTGATAGGATGGAAAACAAAAAAAAAATATGTCGACGTTTTGGAGAGTGGCAAATGCACCAGCAGAGCACATATTGAAACACCTTGACAGGACACTCCAAAAAACCTGGCGCTTTTCGAAACTACTGAACGTATTGTCATCATCCTGCAAACATCGACCAAGTGCAACATGTGACGCAATGACACAAAAGACGAGTATTTTGTGAGATTATGATCTTGCTATGGAAACCATTACTCAAAAGAAGAAGATGGTCAGAACGCAATCTGTGGTACTAAAGCACCAACATGAAAGCGTAGTTTGTATCCATAATGAGTAAGAAAAGTTGGATGCTACTGCTTAAGTAGCACATTCATAAGGATTATTTGAACCGCTGTTTTCTGAGTACTTATGAAGTGAGGATGCACACAAAAAAAAGCTTACTCAGACAGTACAAAAAAAATTATCTTTCATAGTAAGTAGAGCGTTTTGAGTTAAACAAAGCCCAAGGACAAACGATAAAAGCAAAAATTTTCAAAATAGAAAAGCCCAAACAATGAGAGACATTATAAGCAATCAGCACTTCTCTAGCCTTGTACAACATAAGACGAGCTCGAGGGATTTCCAAAACCTCTTCAACGCAAATAATTATCAAACTTTAACAAGAAAATTAACACACTGTACCTTGACTCAATATTCTGAGTATTTACTATTATCATGGGTGTCAAGATCATTATTTTATTTTAAAGGGGTGTTTAGTCGGTTTTTTCTTCATATTTTGGCTAATTTATTGTTTTATACACGAAAAATTTATTATTACGAAAAACTAAAATGTTTATAAAATCTTAATCAAGGCTTCCCTTGCTCTTTCTTTTTCGTTCTCTTTCCACTTTTAATCTCTATTTTTTATCTTAACTTATTCTAATATTTAGCATTGTAAAATTCAAATAAAAAAGATTTCAAGCAATTCTTTGTGTTCCTGTTTCGTTTGCAAAGTTGTCATCGTGTTGGCTGGATGAGTCGAAGTCCGCGAAAGTTTTTCCCCACATGAATCGAACAAATGTGTGTTATTATAATAAATCATGTCTGCAGTGAATTCTAGTAAGCTCGTGTAACTTGAATTCCATTTTAGGGTGCAGACACGCAACCATTGTCTCCTGCTAACTTTTCCCATAAAAAATGTCATTCCGCTCTGACATCATCTCCTCTCTGTATATAGCAAAATGGATTGCGAAGATTTGTGAACGGCTTCTGCGCATTTGGCTGACAATAGCCTTCCTGTCCATTAATTGCCTCATTTGAATTGTAAAATCTGACTTGGGTGTTTGGCATATTTTCAATTCTAATCTCATTTCACCGAGACCAGCGTTACACAAAAAAGAAATGCAGACATTTTGAGATTCTCAATTACATGTACTTTCAATTTGGGCGTGGGGGTCAAGAAAGAGGGATAGCTTTCAGGATCTCCAAGTTGAAAGGAAAATTATAATTAAAACACATTATTCTTTAATTTTATACGATATCGATCATTTATTTGTACTGCTCAACAGTGCTAAATAATTTTATCAATAACAGAAGTGTTACATGACATCATAAAAATGAGAGTAGCTAACTTGTATGAAAAAAAGTGTTTGCTACTAAAAACAAGACTCTATTCTTACACATGCCATAAAAATGCAAAACGAAAAAGGATTATATGAATTCTCACAACACAAGGCTGCACAAATAATGAGGCCTACAAGAAAAGGAACTGATACGTAGACCAATGAATGCACCGAGATGGGCAGGAGACAGACAGAAATGGCATCCTGTTCATCCCTAACTCTGTCGGACAAGGAACATCGATAAAGATATGAAATGATTAAGGGATCTTAAAGCATGAAGCTATGAGCGTGTCTCCAAACTGCAGTTCGCTTCTTGCATTTTTCTAACTCTTCGTACTGTATCACAAAATAACATACAACCAAGGGAGCCGCGTGCCTGGAACGATCATTACAATTCACCCTTAGCTACCCGATGAGACTGGAAAATAGAGGTCTGTCTGTGGAGCAGCGCGGAGTAAAGCCAATTGCGTAGACAGTGATTGTTTACTTGTTCCATACTCATAGTATTTTTTTTTAATATTGGCAAGGGATCTTTAGGAGACACTGATATTCTCGACATTACAAAAAGACACATTTTTATCTAGTTCTTCCCCGTAATAAACAAGGCTTGTACAAAAGGATATCCTATTGTTGTGCGAACTTTTGCTTTAAACGCTACCCCGTAATTAAAAGTTTTACACTCTCACAAAAAGAAAAGGCTGAAAGGGTCAAAGAAAAAAATTAGCAGCTTAACGCGTGAGGCAATACCAATGCAGTTCTGGGTATTATGTACTTAATAAGAATTAGAAATATTTGCGGCTAGATTTCAATTCTCATAGAATGATACTGAGTGATTTTAGAAAGTTGAATGAATTTTGTTGCTGCGAATTTAGAAAATAATGTGCAATTTTAAAGAGTTTTTCTCTCTTTCCTTTAGATCCCCCCCTTCTCATTTTCATGTTCTCTTTATCTATAGTTCTCTCTCTATCTTCCTCTTTATCTACCTGTCTGTCTTTGTATTTGTTTATCTTTCTATTTATCTCTCTGTATATCTTTTGTTCTACCTCTTTCTCTAACTCTCATTCATTGACTGTGTCTGTGACTCTTCCTTTTTATTTCAACCCTGAGCTCATCATGCCCAAAAGTCAATTCAACATTATATTTGAGAATGAAGAATTATACTACTTTCAAAAAGAAAACCTTAATTCCCATAAATGCCGTACAACAGCTTGAGGGGCGGAAGAAGCAATTGACCTTTTGTCTCACGCAGCGATACGAAAAGGTCAGCCAGCTCTACATTAAAATGTCAATGGTATAAAATGACCCCTCTTAACAAAGTTAGTCCCATAAACATAGCCTACATCTATTGTGTTAGAGGTGAGCCTTATTATATTAGTTTTTGTACGAACATAATATTATCAGGACCGAACGTACTTGTGATGCTCTTTCAAATTATACATTCAGAGAATTGTTTTCCGGCGAAACGTAAAATGAGGCACCTGTGATCCTTTCGTTTATGACGACAAAACAGTTTTATAAAGATAGCGGGTAGAGTTTTGAGCTGGCATTGGGCGATCTGTTTTTGCTTTCACACGGTGCGTTCCCTTGAGAAAAGGTGTAGGTGTGGGGACAGAACTTTTCTCTCCGGTCCAGAGACCGTCCGGAGTCTTCAGTTCGCGATACGCGTCAGGTGAAACCGGCTTTAGCCTGTTTATAAGGCTTTCTATGTAGCTAATGGTCCGTTTTGGGCCTGTCACTTTTGTTATTTTCAGACAGAGTGTAGTATACCATCTCTTCTCAATTTTTCCCCGATATTGCTTTTAAATCAAGAAGAATTACGGGAATAGCGGAATGAGCTCATTGTCTCGTATTCACTTGACATGTATAACATTTACTTCAATAACAGAGCTAGACGGCAAAGGGTCCGATTTTTTTAGTACAGAGAACGGCATCATCGATAAAATAATGAGCAATCACGGAATCACCTAACTTCATGACAGAACAGAATTCAGAGTTGCTTTCTTCCAACAACTAATTACTGTTATTCACAGAACTTTAAAAAAATACTAAGTGAGCTTATTCACATCGGCTTAATACTAACCGGAGGATTCATACCGTGCCGCAAGTTAGCAGTGTTAATTTATTCCTCAAATATCCTGGTTCCTCTGGGATAAAAAAAACTCTTGATGGCCAACTTTTAATTTAAGGTCTATTTTGAGCGGGTCTAAAAGAAAAACTAGCCACGGTTCTTCACATACACCCCGATGTATAAAAGACATAACTAAAGCCCACAAATTATAAAAATAAAATTAATTTTAAGACAAATAAGCAAAAGCTCAAAAAATGGTGGGAAATCAAGTAATGCAATGAAATGGTAAAGTTGCTATGAACGTTTGTCATTTTTCTAATTTCATATCACTATGAAGTGATGGGCAGTGGTATTAAATATTACTAGATTACAACATGACACGACGTAAGGCCAGGCGAAATTTGTTGTAAATGATTCCTAAGCATATCTCGTGATATTGCAAAAAAATTAACTTTAAAAAACATTACCAAGGTGTTCATTCAGCTGTTGATGGTAGTACAACAAAAGCTTCACGCTGTCTGACGCTGATAACATTTTTACAGCACTTAGTGTTTAGGATAAGTAAAAAACTAGGTTTCAGTAAGCACTGAATGTTTTACAAAAACTTTTTGTAAGTACTCGGTCCCAAATTGATGTGAAAGTAAAAAATAGGATTTAAACCAGATAACATGACTCCATGCAAGATCCACTCTGAAATAAAATTTTCTTTACAAAAAAGCCTTTCATATTGATATAGCATCGCTATGATAGAGATTAATTTTCTGCTAGCTTGATAGCATACTGTCTTCTACAGATAAATGCCTAATCACATATTGTTAACTGCGTATACCGATTGTTAAAATTACAAGGTTTGCTTGGCCAAGTAGCCTTTACTAAATATTTTTGCTCAATTATAATACCATACTCCTTATTATTTAAAAAATCCCTCCACATTCAGCTGAACAACTATACAATTGCTTAACATGTGATTAACAGACTTAGAAGATACTTGATCTATTAGAGATTCAAATGACGCATTATAACCAACACTGTTCTGGCAAATGCCCTGGCGAGTTTTTGACAAGACGGTCACGTGCCTCCCTCGAAAGGAGAAAGCAGATGTGGTGTTGGAGATGGTGTAAGCGCGTGTGTGTATGGAGGGTGGGTTGCCATTATGGATCTATAGTCATAACAGTGTGGTCATGAATGAAAAAAACGTTGTAAATGCAACTTAATGGTCATATTAAGGTCTTTGGCGTGAGACATAGAAGATGAAGAAATGGCTCGGACATGCAACAGATCCCATTAATGCGATGTGGATGTCATTGTGGTGTGTACTCACCAAGTACCACGTAACAGGCCATTTCGGATCATTGAAGTGAAATCCACGCTTCCTTCTTGATCTAGCTACCTGCTGTTCCGCCCACAACACCTGCAAAGCCAAGCAAAAATAAATACGTGAGATCAGCGCCAAAGCAAGAGGAGCCTCTTTCCTTCGAATGAAACCACATCAAATATAGATGATTAATAGTTAGGTTTTTTACTCATCGAATGAATTTCTTGGGTGACATGTGACATGTGTACAAAATAGGTTCAACAAACAAAGCGTTAGCATGGCACGATGCCTAAGCCCAAGTTGATGAGATCTAAAAAGACTAACGTTACAAGAGTCTAGCAGTGAGGAGCATCGACGCCACTTAAACAAGAACCAACACCACAACTTATTCGCACTACTTGAGCAATGAATAATTACCTTCCATGTTCTTTACCTTATAGAATTTAGTCTAGTGGCCTTATTTATAAATCGTGTTTTAATTTCTTTTGGCGAATGAAAATACGAATAAAAGTTCTTAGATTTTTCAGTAATCAGCAAAAAGTTTAAAAGAAAAAAACTAGGCTCTCTGCTTCAGACAAAATTTAAGTCGACGCTTTAAAAAATTAGATAAAAAGTAAAAACCTTTAGAGGGTATTTTTTCTGATTAAAGCGTTCGCTAAAGCAGTTTAAGATAAATAACAATATGTCAGGAGGAAGGGGAGGGGGTGGTCCGAATTAATGTAACTGTATGAAAATAAAATAAGGAGATCTGTACAGAGACCTGGGTATGATGATGAGAGATTAAGACGAAAGATTAGAAAAAGGATGGTGTAAGAGAGACATGAAAAAGTAGAAAATATAATTTAAAAAATAGACGAGCATGGAGAATGCACCAAGACAAAAACCATGACAAAAGCATTCTTTCTCTTCTATTATCTCTCCCTTCCCTATCCTATCTCAATCTACATGATTAAGTAGTGAAATTCCAAATCATGACATGGATGAATCCTGGAAAATGTTCAAAAGCATTTCCTACAAAACGTCAAGGTTTTGTATATTTGGCTTCCAAAATTACACCTTAATTTTCGTTGATAAAAAAGGTGTAAAGTAAGATTCCTCCATCCATTGAAGCATCCGATGCTTTCGAAATTAATTTCTACTTCATGGCATAACATCTGCATAATATATTGTTTCAAAAGAAAAGCTTATGCCACAGTCATCATCTGAGAGAGAAGACAGGTGCGGCAGCGTGGCATGGGCTTCTTGATCGTGAATGGGAAAAAAAAGAAAACATTTAAGCTGTCCAAGCTTAACAGCGTTGTTTTAACACCCCAACCCCAACCCCAACCCCTCCCTCCCGGCCCGACAGTTTTCCTTCTCAGTTTCCATTATTTTTTTCTTGTTTCACCTTTTGATACAGATACATTTCAATCTTCTATTACAGCAAAACATAGTAATTTTAATACATCACAACGTGTTTATGGCCTAAACTTTATAAAACAATAATGCAGGTGGCTCTTTACCTGTTTATCCTCTGAACAGAACAAAGCAATGAAAATCATAACAGTTCAGCAAGTTGGGGCATACATGTAATAATAATTATCAACTTATCTACCTTAAGGTGTTCTAACATAAAATGCTTGATAATTGTGCGTCAGCGCGGCTTTGGAAATTTTTCGTGGTCTTATTTGATAGGGCACAGAACTTTATATTACAACAAAAAGGTAGAAAGAAACATTTTAAAATGTAATTCCATTTACCGACAAGGGCTTCGATCAATCGCATGCTTAGCAATTATCTGTTATGGCTGCCTAAGTGGAAGCTTTAATGATTTCAGAAGTGAGTTTTTAAAAATTATCAATTTTTGAACTTGGCACCCTGACCCTGAAGTTCATTATGCAAAAAAAGGTATTCAAGCCTCAACGATTGTATGTAAGAGGGGTACCTCTGGTATAAAGTAAAGCTGCCTTGAGCTTGTGTCGGTTTAGGTTTGGAGTGATGAGGCTTAAGATAACCATGTATTCTAATTACCTGAAAATCACCTTCCCTTTAAAAAATGAAAAGAGGTTGACAAGTAGAGCCTCGAGACCCTCAGAAAATGACATGTAGAGGCTAAAAGAGAAGAAAAATGCAGCCTTAATCCCAGGCTAGATATGGGCCTAATTCAGACTCTAGATCAAGAGATCTTTCAAATCTAGCTCAAAATCTAGGTTATCAAACTTGATTTCTAAATATAAGTCAAAATCGTAGCCATAATCTAGATTTTATATCTAGACCCTACTTGGATTCTACAGAATTCAATAAACGAAGTTGGGAAGCGGGGAAGCATCATTTATTAGTATGTGTTCTTCTGCCTTACATTTTTCTTTCGAATGTGTAAAATGCATCCTAAAGAATTAGGCTAATTACGTGAAACTGATGAATAGGGAAAAAAAGGAATCAAAATGTCTTTCGGCCGACATGGAGTTCTTCATAACCCACAGCAATGTGGACCTTGTCAGTATTTCATCCCGATCTCGGAAAGCATGATGGTGAATGAAATACCTTATATAAATCTATCTCTACCTCATTTCTTTTTCTCCACTTTTTGTTACATGGCACTGAGCCAATGCGCTACGTGTCGGATTTGAGAAGAAACTGGTTATCGCGCTAGATACAATCACAGCATAATTTATATCGTTTTAAGGTGAGGCCTCAGGCACCAACGCTTACTCTGGTACAGGTGAGGAATGTGCGAGTCAGGCCTGAGCTCATCTCAAAGCTTCATCATTCTCAAGTTTTTGCAGGCAAAAATAGAATTCAACTCACGGAAGGTTGGTGATTACTAAACAGAACATACCAAAAACAGAGATTGTTTCAAGTGTATTGATTTGAAGCATCCTGACAAACCCTGTGTAACCAGCATTTTTCGGGAAACTTTTAAAATACAGTCAGGGTGCACAGCGGACAAAACGTGAAAAAAATAACAATAGCATTATCAATAAAACGACCAACAAGGGCGGGCGAGTTTCTAAGCAAGATTAAAACCACTCAAATTAAAGAGTACCAATTACACTTTTAATTAATTGCAATAAACCTTTAAAAAAAAGTACAAAATTAAGTTCAACTGGTTGATTATTGCTAAAGCTTGAAAACTACAAGCAAAAGCATAAATCGGATGCTGTGTGTGTGTGTGGGGGGGGGGGGAATACTTAAAGAGACATTGTAAAGATACAGAGGCTATGGAAAAAAACGACATTCCTGTAACATTGCAAAGAACTCAATACAAATATCCATTTTTAAAAAAAGAATTTTAGTAAAGATGAAATCTTCAAGGCCAGGTATCACACGACTTCCTCATTGATCGATATCAAATACCAATGTTTTTCTATCAATGATTACAAAAACAAAGAATAAAATATACTTTAAATGGAATATATAGTTATCGGACATGCTCAATAGTTTATTTTCCATCACCAGAACTGATAGTACGGATATTTTAAGCGCAAACGTGGTGTAAAATAGGTCATCTAAATCCTATCAGACTACTCAGCGGAGTCAATATCCTGTAGCAGGGTTTCATTTAGAATAGCAAAACATGTTGCATGCGTTGCTCGTTCAATTTCACCAAGGAGATTATCCTCTAAGGGTTTAAAAAAGTAAATAATTATACAACCCTTTGCATTGAATAATCGAAGTAGACGTGAAAAGGGCGGGAGGAGATCAGACAGGTCGCAAGATGTTACCATGTTGTGTGGCATCGTTATGATTTATATAGACAGGTGCTCATTCCATGCTGTGCTAGTTGAGATTAAAGGTTAGTGTAGATTTGTATCATATAAGCTAAAGAGAGCGAAGAAATTCTCCTCGCGGCCTCGTGCTTTGGAGAACCTTTTTACACCAGCACTTGGGGCATGCTGTTTTGCTGAAAGCTAGTCTGCTTTACAAATGCCATGGATATTAGGCTGAGTTTCAGAACATAACACAAATAAGGTAATAAAAAAAACAAGCGCAAAGCCAACGCCACATTGAATATATCGCAAACTTTGTTAAAAGCATCTTGCTATTTCTTTGAAAAGCAGAAAAAAAAATAGAGGAGCTATAGCAGTGTTACTAATTTTGAATTCTTTTCTTTGCTTTTTATGAAATGAACGTTTTATACTTTAAAATTATAATACATCGCTATGCCATATCCATTCTATTGGTTTGACTCCTTTACGTAAACCGGAAACCATACGGTAATTTACAGTAAGAAAAGATGTAACCCAACAGTTTCATTCAATCAAGTGGGACAAAAAGTAATCAACTTAAAAACAAATAGTAGTTTTATATAAGAAAGCAGTCCCCACATCAGTCGATGAAGGAAAACTTCAAGCATAATGTTTATCTCAAAAATAAATGTTTACACCGCCTTTGTGAAAGACATTTCCGATGACGTGCCTTTTACGAGATGGTCTGCTTATTCTAGGCAACTTTAAGAATAAAAGTTCACAACAGCTTGATCTGTTGTGGTTAAGCATACATCAAACGTACACGAGGGGGGTGGGGTGAGAGGGCTTTCTGTTACAACCGAAATCCGCCTTGAAACACATGTAAAGTTGTTTCTGCATTGGTTTCTAGACTCTAGCGATAGATTTAGAGTAACAAAATTGTAGTGAGTGGCATTGTTACAAATTTATGAATTGAAGATTTCATATTTTACGAATTCAACATCACCAAAACCCGCTTTTCGCAATTTTTTAAAAGTAAAAAGGTGATAATTGTGGAAAATACAAAAATGGGACTCATAGGAAACACTCTTTGGCTCTATATGACTCACAATTTTTCCCCTTAAAAATACTATGAAACTATTTATAAAATGGAAACAGGTTATGAATATCTACACAAGGTTGCGAAACACTGAAAAACAACTTTTTGAGAAGTCAGTGAAACTAAATGTTTCATTAAACACAGATAAATATACTTATGGGTGCTAGAATCTTGATTTTGACGAAGCAAGAAGAAACGATCATAAAAGGTGTGGAGGCAAAATGTATCCATGTGTGTGCGTGAGAGAAAGAAAGAGAATAGGAAGTATAAAAGAAAGAGTGGGGTAAAGCACCTCATCTATCCAAGTTCATTAAAACTGTTATCAGATGAGCATTTGTCGTGGAATGTCAACAGGCGACCGCATGTGGCCATACCCGTGTTACATCGTCTTGGAGTCAATTACGAGGCCTGAGATAAAGATCATCCCCATACCGTAGGTGAGCCTTGAGTGACGCTCGCGGGGTGCTGGGTTTTTGTTTTTAATGTGCTCTGTTTTATCTTGTTCTTCAACTTTCTCGACAGATAGAACCAATAACAGCAACTTTCATGAACGGCAATCTGGAAAAACGATTTTTATAACCGAATACCAAAGCCATGTTCTTAAGGCTAGTCCTTACATTTGAGCGTTTTAATAACAAATTTTAAAAGATTCTAGATCTTAGCAGATCTCAATTGCTTACGCCCTATTGCATCAGAATCTCTCGAGAAATGTTTAACAGTTGTATGGAGTTCTAATTGATGGAGCGTATGATTTGATTTGGCGATGTCAGGTCTGAAAATCCTTGCCCAGTTCGTCGCGATTCATATGGGTCTATTTTAACAGCGTAATGCATCACGCCATTTGATATTCTCTTAACTAACCCCTTTTAACTAGAATGAACGCCTCTAGCCTGAGAATAACACAACTCAGCAGGAGACATAGGCAGTTTGGTGGCAGATGTTGAGTGTCCTAATAACACAGCGCATAATCATCTTGTTGGTAAGAGGTGGAAAGAGTAGAATGGACGTGTTCCTGTCGCGCCGTAGAAAAGTTTCCTTCACTTCTGCTGATTTGTTGTTAATCAAAATTATTATCATTAAAACTTTCAAAAATAAAATCATACCGGCCTGCACATTTGCAGAGGTCAACCAAGGCTCACTGAGAGAGCGTAATTAAAATCGATAAACTGAGGCAAAATAAGGTCAAGTTATTGTGACAGACAGATGCTGAGTGATAGTAATAGCTTAAGAACCAGTATAAAGGCGCTCAGACGGATAGGCAAAGAAAGAAAGAGTGCGTGTAAATTACAAAGCCTGTCATTTCATGTTATGACACGTTCGTTTCATACAACAAAAAAAAAAAAGGATTAGGCATGAGGAAGACGTAGGAATGGAGTAGGCCTACTAGCAATAGTGAAAAAAAATATAATTCAGTAAAAATTCGTCAACAAAAGAGAAAAGACTACAGTCTCTTTATAAAAGAACCAGCGTCGATGATCGGAAATAAAAGAAAAGCGTCGTTGATGGGACATTAATAAAAAAAAAAGGATAAAAGATAACAATTGCAAGAGATAATAATCTCGCAAGAACAAGAATAAGAGTTTAATTGGGTCAGACTTAAGACAACGGACGTTTATTAATCGCATTATCTTTATTTTATTTATATAAACTTCAGCTTAATTGGTTTCAGTTAAAACATTGGTGTTTAAGACGCTCTTTCTGTTTTACCTAATGAAAGAAAACATGGCCTGATTGGCTCAGAAACAAAGAGCCCTTCCTGATCCATTAAATCTGCTCCACTTATCCTTAGTTCTAAAGCCTTATTTCTATCGAGGTCAGCAAAGTAAAGAAACTATCTCGCATCTTTCGTGATAGAGAGCAATATATTTCTCTAACATTGATATATTATTGCAAAAGCATCCTTCGCCCATGAAAGGAACCAAGATGGTCGCTGTGCTTTGCTCTGTGTTGAAAATCGATAACTGCCGAGGAGATGGCAAAGATTAAGTTATCCTGTGTAGGACCCAGCGGTATTCAGAGAATGCAACGCACACCAAGGGCATCTTTGCAAGGTTCTCTGTTCCAAACTGCCGAGCAGAGCGATTCCTATCCAGACTTAGGCCTGAGAGTGAAGCCTGTGAATGGCCGCTGAGAGAGCTGTTACCACACCCTTTGCGTTAGTGTAACATTATCACTATCTATTATTTTCCTGTGATCACCATATCCTCCCCTCTCACCATTATCACCAACACCATCGTCTCGTTTTCACTACTCTACACAGCATTTTCTGGCAACCAACGTGTTACAAATTAGCTCTAGTTCTGAAATCAGCGACAGACTTTCTAAGTTTAATTCTGCCTCCCTGTCAGTGATATAAATTGGTATCACCTTTAAGCTTACAGATCACGAGCAAAGAAAGGGCTGTCTCTAGAATTTATGTCCAGCATTTATGTACATGTGTTTCACACGCTCTCTTTGAATACCGCAAAACACGACTTCTGCTAAATTTATTAAAAATTGTAGTGTAAAAGTCTTCTATTATGGTTATCCAAACTAGATTGTTTACGCCGATTTCCGGAATAAAATCATACAAATAATGTAAAAAACAAAGCAGCTTAATCAAAATTTCATTTTATAGCAGATAAAATCTGTTCAGCAATAATAACTTACAAAACAAAACTTAGCAGTTTGGTTTTATTTTTTTTAAAGATACTTGACCACTAGATCATCCTCTGTGCGAATCTAAAACGTGTGGCTTCGCAGACCAAAACTAAGAAAAAGTGAGCAAAGCCCCAGTCTTCATTAAAAGTGGTTTATACATGTAGCTGCTAAACGTATTACAAACGTGTATATTAACGTTTTGAATATTGACATTAAAAAATCAGAGATAAAGAAACTAGTTGCTGGCTTCTACCACATAAAAAATTTTCAATTCAATTCAATTGAAGTTTATCCAGTCAATTATAAGTTACATTAAGTACATGTATTGAGAGTAAGTAATGCTTAGTGCTTCGGCACCTAAGTTAATCAAATATAAAGGATATCGGCTGTTTTTAAACGCTTTCAGGGGTTCAAACGTATTAAAGTACCGGTACATTATAACATTTAACTCGCAATATCTGCACTGG
>BMAT01001966.1:307028-329501 GCA_019649035.1 Elysia marginata | reverse complement strand
CATAACACTGATTGACAGGAGGCTGGACCTGGTTACACATATGACAGATGGCTAATACGTAACAGGCCAAATGACCACAACCAGGCGTTGAGACCTCCTCTGGTCGACGCCCCCTCCACCTGTATGAGCGTCTAGGATCTTCTGGGTGGAATTATGATACGTCAATTACTCAGAAGGTGTCAAAATAACAAAACCACAGCCTACCAAACCATCCTAGCCAGACTTTTTTGGTATAGGTATGCGAAATTTGACACCTCTTTGTACCGCATCAGCCCCTTTCCCTCGTGGACTCTCAGGTTAATGAAATCGGTTGTGATCACACCATGAGGCGGCAAATCAGGGAAAATTTTCCCTGTATTTATCGATTGATGTTGTAAGGGGTTAGTTCCCTGTTCCCAGCTATCTAGTATGACAAGGGAGTGCGAAATGTAAGTTAAAAGTAAGGCAAACTCTGAAGCCGATATATTGGCTCGGCGCGGGACGCGGGCGGAATGCTCAAAGCCAAAATAGTGGCTTGCCGCACTGGTAAACTCCTTAAGTCAAAGCCAATATAGTGGCTTGGCGCGGGTCTTGGGTTAAAGATCAATTTGCTTGGCGTTATGAATTGGCAATCTCTTTCATCTCAAGAGTGGAAAAGGCTTAATTTGTATTTACTAAATACCGCATGTCAGGCAATATGGTTTTGAGGTGTTTTAAATTCATTTCAGGTAACACAGCATTACAATGGGCAGCTTCAAAAGGGCACATATATACTGTGGAGAGCTTGTTGCAAGTAAGACTTTTTTTTCCTAATCTTTTTTTACTCAAAAAAGTCATCAGGCTTACTTTTTTCTTGTTTAAGGTTAATTCACCATGCCATTCTTCATAGATATACACTTTACAGAAAGCTTTGTTTTCAAGCAGAAAAAAGCTTTTTTGCTTGCATGCCTTGAAAGTTAGCAGATAGTGTTGAGTATCAAGAGCTATCTCACTGTTTTTTTTTCAATTTACAAGAGTTCAGCCAATGTCAACCAACGAGACAGCAATGAAATGACAGCACTTCATCATGCTTGTGCTGGTCCACATCTGAGCTGTGTTAAAGTTTTGCTGGAGGGTGATGCTGATCCCCATGCCAAAGAAACGGTTTGTTGAAATTGCTCTATTCAGTTTTGAAAGATTTGTAGTGTAACAATCACATCCAGATTGCTTTGAATTATCAATGAATTCATATTTTGAAGTCCCGAGGAGTTTTTTTTCTTTATTCTCTTAATATTAATTCATCATTTTCCAAGTTATTTTCGCTCGCAAAATATATCTTTGTGGATTATGTATCCTGTCCCAAAGATCGGTCTTTTGACCTCTGCAGAAAAGACATGTGTCTTTTTTTTTAAATGTGTTTTAGTAATTTATACAACATACAAAAATTTAAACCAAATTTCCTCTCCAAAGAAAAAAAAAAGAAGCAGAACAAGGAAATGCTTAGACTTATATTTTGTAATCTTATAAAAGCTTTGCATGCTGAGGGTATGTTACATAATAATTGCATTAAATTGGTCTCATCTTTTGTCCGCCAAATAATAAAGACCAGGCAGCGGTTAAAATAACTCAACAAAGAAGTATTCTCCCACAACCTCAGGTAACTTGAATTTGTGATAATTATACATTTGAGAAAAATTATCCTTTAAAATTTTCAGGGTGGAAAAACACCTTTGGTTTATGCAGCACACAGGGGAGATCTTGAGATATGTAGGTGCCTTCTCGAGAAAGGAGCAGATATCAACTCACAAGATAGAGACCATAGGTAAATTTCACTTAACATTTATACCTGGTACAATCTTCTTTGCAGGGATTGAGATAAGCTAACATCCTCTTACAAATTTTGTTGTTAACCTAAAATCAATTACTGAGTAATTAAAATTTTTTATATTTTCAAATTGAATAATTCAGAAAATGCTTTTACATCAATGTTTCATCTCTTTTCCATTGTTATCTTAAATTTTCAGTCTGTGTGATTTCCAACTTGATGTCCAACTTGATTTAACATTGCACTTTAAGTTGGTTATGACGAAACTTTATTGTTGCAGCATGGTTATACATTTTTAGATGCCAAAAAGTTTTTATTTTTAAAATCTCTATTGTAGCTGTTTGAGAATTGTGGTGGCAAGATTTTAACGAATTTTTTATTAACCTCTCAAATATCATTCACTCTAGATGATCTCAGACCTCAACCTTATCAGGGGAAGTGCATTTTCTTTTTTTCATGCATAAAATCAAAATTTTAATTTAATTACATAACTTTCCTGATTTCCTTCTTTATGGTCATTGCTTTACCCAACTGTTTTTAAGGTCTTGTGAAGTATGTGTTATCAAGGAAATTAAACAAAACTTTGATTATCCATGAATCGTAAATACATGAAATAGAAACCTTGTTGAAGGTGTTTTGAGAGTGAACATTTGCCATATGATACTCTGGTCCTAAAAATCTTTAATTTCTTAATATTGGAAAATACTTTTTATTTTAGGACGGCTCTCATGTTAGCAGCAAAAGAAGGTCACACAGACGTTTGTGAATTCCTACTTAGTCAAGGAGCTCTACTTGACTTAAAGGATGGTGAAGGTGTGTATTATTTACAAGAAACCTTGTAAGAAACAATCAGTCATTAAAAAAATGTTTCATTTATGACCTCAACTTTCAAAACAATTAGTCCAGAATGGGTATTTAAAAATAATTGTAGCTACTAACTTTTTTTTGCTATGAATCTATACTGTTGGTAAAACATAGTCTCTTTGATGCTTTTATATTTTAATCTATTGTCATATTTAATGTCATATATGGCCCAAAAAGCTGCAAAATACTATGCGTATCGCGTCCAAGGGAAATGAGTAGGAAGTTGGAATTTTCTTTTTTGAGAAAACACCATTTGAAGGTTTTTTCTTCTTCTTGTTCTTTATATTTTAAATCAACAAAAGTTTTAAGATCTTTCCACAAAGTATTGATAATTTTACAAAATTTTTGACGTTTGAAACATTAGGAAAATGCCTTTGAAGGTAAAAATTGCGACATTGAATTCATTCACTCTGGAAGCGAGACATTTTTACTCACCTTGAAAAAGTATATTCAAACTCCATAAACCTGTACGAAACCTAATATTGTCATTGTATGTTTTTTCAGGAAATACAGCTACCAAATATTTTTCTGGAAATGCAAATCTACAGCAAGTCTTGACTTCTTGTAAGGCACCAAACAGTTGTCTTTGCAATCATATTATGATTCTATAAATTCCTTTTTTCAAGCCACAAAAATGGTTTTTTTTTATATGGAATATGTCGATCAGATTAAAAAAAAGCAATTATGTTTCATATGACCCCCTTATGCATGATATTATACACCTATGTATAAATATTGATATGTAATTTGATATTAAGAATTTTTAAAAAATCTTATGAAAAAAAATTTAGACAGTAATAGTTTTAGGCTCTACATGTTAAGTTACCGTACTTTTTGAGGAATACCACAGAAAAAGAAGAAACAATATTATTTATTAACCTTTTTTGTCTTCTAGTTTTAAACACATCAAAACCAGATACAGAGCTTCAAGGAGCAAAAAATACTCAATTGGACAAGGAGGAGCCTTTGCTTAAAGTAAGTTTGAAATTGGTCTTTTTTCAGTGAAAAATTGAAAATAGTAACCAAAATCTGAGAGATTTTTCTCTTGGTTTAGATTGTTTTTGGGATATAGTTCCAAATAAAATATTTTCAAATGTGATACTCTGAAATAAAGCTTGGAAATTTAAAAAGAAAGTAAAAATTTAAAAAGGATTAGATTTTCCCATTTTAGCAATGTCCTGATGTGTTCAGTTATATTGCTTATAACAAGACATTGTGCAGCATTTGGATTTTAAATTTTTTACGAGCTTTCTTCATAGTGTAAGTTAAATCCTTAAAAATCATGTGATTGCTTCTTTAACCTTTTGATACTATTTCTTTTCATCTAAAATTTGTTGTTGGTGTGGAACCACTTTCTGTTTTTTAGAATGAAATCCCGACAGAGATACCTACTGCTTCAAAATCTTCTGCAAAGCCAACTCCTCACTCTCACAGCAAACATAATGATCTAGAGAAAGCCTACCATGTAAGATATTTTTTCAGTTTATACTTTTTTTTTAGCTATTTAAAGTTTTCACTTTCACCAGCTCCTAAGTAGATATTTACACATTCATGATTTTTTTTTTTAGTAATTTAATAGCTATTTTATAACTGTATTTTGCTTCAGGATCATAGCCCACCTCAACCATATAAAAGAAATATATGTATTTGATTTCTTTAAAACCCATTCTTCATGAAAACATGGCATATTATAATAGGTAAGGTATGAGGTTTTCTTGTAGTCTAATTTTTCCTCTTTACCTCACCAATACTATTTAGAAAATTAAAGATGAGCATGAACAGTTGAACGAAGACTACAGTGCACTAGCCAGAGAGAACCTTAAGCTCCGGGACAAATTACAGTCATCACAGCAGAAGTTAACAGAACTCCGAGAAAGGACCAGTGTAGAGGTTATAATTGTTTCATTTTCTATTTTATAAGATATTCCAAACACATAATTACTTGTTCAAAGATTTTTAATGTTAACAGCACTTAAATTTTCATGTAAACTTTTTCATGTTTCTATTCCATGTGTCTTGTGCACAGTCACTTCAATAAATACATTAACCATGTGATGACCTGTATAATTTATAGAATTGTGATTTCTTTTTAGCTGAATTTTTAAAAAACTAAATTCTAACAATATTAATGATAATTAAGATTATTTGCATGTCACCCAATCCCATGCAAAGACACCTCAATATCACCCTTACTGTGTTTACAAATATATCAAAGCAAAACATGATTTACAATAGCAGAAAGATATGAGGAAGTCCTTGACATATATAATGAAAAGGTATAATCTGACACCTGTTTAAACTATGACTCTGATGTCATTGACTGTAATTTTTAAGTAAGAGAATTTACTGCTACTTAAGCTCTGTAAGTAAAAGGCTTTTAACAAACCTCAAAGAACCTTTTTATTGATTTATGAAAGCGTGGACTCTAGATCTAAAGTGATATGTAAACTTTTATGAGTTGGCTGGGGCACTTTTGTGGAAACATTTCAATTGCAAGATAGCAGTCTTTTGTTGAATTCAAGCTTTTAAAGTAACCTGTGTAATTTTCTAAAAGAATAACACTAACATGGTCTAGCTATTATTTTTTTTCAAAACCTTTTTTGGAGCGTGATTTTGAAATGCAGCTTACTCACATTCTTCTGGAAGGTTAACAAAAAACGACTTCAAATAATCTAGTCTTGTTTAGATAAAAGCAGATACAAGAGCATTCAGATAAGGTTTTATTTGTAAAATAGGACATTTGTACAATCCTCACAGTTTGCAGCACAAAATATTATATGGGTTGTCAATTTGATGTTTTATTGAAAGCATACTGTTAAAGATCACTCTTAGGTTCTTTTTCTTTTAAGTATAAGTGATCCCTCTATACAGATGTATTTTGCCATCAAGATTTACAGTTTTTCTTTGAATTCCAAAGTAACACCTCTTTTTTATCTTAGCAGTAGTTCATCTTAAGTCTGTTAACAATCACCAGTTCTTAACCACATCAATGCACTGTTCCACGGTGTAAGCAGGTTTGTTTCATCATGTGGCAACAAAGGCTGGTATAACTTATTTAAAAAAAAGAGAAGCCGCTCCACTAACCATACACTTTCTTTGGCACTTTTAAGGGCAAATTCTCATTCTGGTGTTGCTCACTCAAAGAGAGCTATAATAGGCAACATAAACCAAGTATAATATTATATAAATAATTGAGAGAAAAGCATACACTGTTTTTCAAAGCCTTTAGGAGGAGTTGCAAAGCTCTATCTTAAAAAAAAAAAATTTAAGCCATTCTATTTATTACTATCAAGTTTTTACTTATACCTGACTTTGAGGAGAAGTAATATTGAGCCCACTTAACTTATCTTTGATGCCACAAAAGAGACAACTCACAACTCACCTTAACATTGCCATGTTGTCATATTTCAAAACACTAAATAATTTCCGTTATAAAATCTTTTCTTTATCAGTTTCCATACTTATTCATTAGTATTACATAACATGAGACAAATTTTATTGCTCACCCTGTAATTACTTGTACTCACCTTTTTATAGGGAGAGGGAACTAGTAAAAAAAGAACTGCAGAGGAAGAGGTACAGTTGCAATTTTAGAATTCTGAATGTTTTCTGTGTTACAAGAGTGGAGAATTGATTTAACAGTTTTGCCAGCATTTGTGTCTCCTGTGCAGGGTGAATGAGTCGAGGCTGCTATTTTCACCTCTTTGGTTCATCGCTACTAAAAAAACTTTAAAAATGCTCAGAGTACCCATTTTTGGTATTTGCAATAAGATGAGGGAGCAACGTTCTGTGCAAGTACTAGTGAAGACAGTATGAAAAAATTCCTTTACATTGCTGAGTTATGACATTTCAAATGAATGCAAGTCAGGATTTTCTTCTTTGTCTTTGTATCGGAAGACTGAAATTTGCAAAAAATACTGATTACCTAATTTGTCTTACCACAATAGTCAAACCACCCAAATCATCAATCTTAATAATACAGTAAATCCCTGTTTAGTATCCTAAGCATGTGCGGGTGTTCCCAATCATAATTTTATCTTTTTTTTAATCATAATTTTATCCTCCTCTTCTTATTCTTCTTTCCTCCTCATTCTCCTCCTCCTCTTCTTTTTCTTCTTCTTTTTCTGCCTTTGTGCCCTCTATTTAGACGCCCCTTAACCTTGGAGTCTATTTGGCCTATTCCTATAGATTTATTTTTAACTTAAAATGTGGAGATACTGAGAAAAAAAAACAACCTTTAGATGGCGTACTCTTAAAAAAAATAAACAGAAATTCCAACCACCGACTCATTGAGCCCTGGACATAAGACAATGGTTAAATTTTGTTTATGTTTTTAAACTCTTTTTAAGACATCTTTTCTAAGTAGCCTGAAAAAAAGTCTCTTTTTTATTATCTTAGTTGAAAAAAAAACTAATATTCAAATGAAGTGCCTGACTGATCTAAGTTTCAACTCCTCCTTTTCAGAAAAAAAGCAGTAAAAGCAATGTTTATTGTGCTTCCATTAAAAAAGAAATTAACCTGACTTGGTTATGCATCATTTAATAAATTCTTTGTTTTCCATTTTTAGACAAAGAGCCTCAAACAGCAGTTATCAGATGAAAAAGAAAAATCAGCACAGCTTGAAAAAAATCAGGTGAGACATTATGAAAAATATGAGACAAACCTGATTTACTTGTTTCCTTTTATGTGTGGTAGATGGGTTAAAACCTTTATCAGCCTTAGATAAAAGCCCAAAAGAAATGGGCAGATTTGAAATGCAAGCATTGCATGTGCTGTAGAAAAGAAATTTGATTTCTTAAATGTCTTGCATCAATGGAAATGAGTGGGAAGTCTGAAATAAAGGTTTTGAGAAAACACCATTTTAGGGTCTAGTTTTTCTTCTTTTTCTATATGTTTTTAATTAGCAAAAGTTTAAATATCTTTTTACAAAATATAAATAATTTTAATTTTATTAAATTTTTGATGCACGGAAGCTTAGAAAAATGTCTGTTCAAAATGACAACTTCTTTGAAGGTGAGAATTGCGACACTTGCCTCATTCACCCTGGACGAGAAACAAATACAGGGGTGTACTTTTCAGTTGTTTTCTGTTTTTTTAAGCCGGAGAAACGAAATTGACAAGCAAATTTGAAGAAATGGATCCCATTAACAATAACAAATCAGTGCCCCAAAATGACATTTTATATTTTTTTTTAAAATATCGCCAGGACTTTCCATTATCTTCAGAAAATTTGAGTGGCATCCCCGATAATATAATGTTGTCTTTGGTATGATTTGCAACAGGAAAGAAATCCTCAAAATATTTGAAAAGCTTATTGTTGTCTTGGAAGGTAACTTTTTTTTTCTCGTAATTACAAATTTGTGAGCAACTTAGTATTGACTTTGATTTCTTCTTACAGGACTCAGAAGTTGATGCTAGGGACCAGTTGGTCAACACAGATGACAATGATGATGGTATGTTGTAGAATATACTCTCTACAGTTGACGATCACTTAGCATTCAATGATGTAAATTAATCTGACAATTTTTAACGAAATCCTGGGAGTCAAATCTAGCCCTGGCTAATAGAAGTTACCCTAGAGTTCTGTTGATAAAAATTTAAATAAAAATGTGTTTTTCCAAATAAGTATAATACTTAATGAGACTAAGAGTCTCACATCATATTCAGCTTTTTTAAAACATGATTTGTTTTTTTTTTTCTATTTGTCTTGGTTACTTTAAAGGCTTGAAGATACAAGACAAAGGAATAGAAGCTGATCAAACCTTAATTCAGAAGTTACAGCAACAGGTCCTTTCTTTAGAGTCTGAAAACATTCAACTCAAGGTGAGAAAATAATTGCTTTAAATAGAAATTATTAACTTTGAAAATTTTAACAATTAGATGTTTGAGTAACAGGTTGATACTTTTTTCTTGAGTAAATTTCAAAGTTTATCTGAAATACAAAGAAAATTGTTCATTGATTTTTTTTTCAATTTTATACTGGCTCACAATAAGTTTTCAAGTGAAATGCCAGGACCAATGAAGAAATACGAACAGAAGTAAAAAAAAAAAAAGAAGTAACCATTAGCTTGTTATGGAAAAAAAAGACACAATCAGTAGGGCAGAAAACAAGTAAGTAAGAACTGATTTGTTTTCAGAAGTTTACAAAGTATTGTAAAGTTAACAGCTCTTATACTCTCCCTCATATTTTATATTGGTTGTTATTTACAGCTCCCTGTTTCCTTCCATAGGTAAAGAAATATTTTTTTATTCGCATTTCAAAGTAAATTTCTATGAGTATCATGTAATGTTTGCTGGACTTGGCATGTCAGTACCAAAAATGTTCTGTATGAAATCATGTACTTTTATCATATATTAGCCGATATCAAGTCAAATTAAAAATAAATGAAACTTCCTTCTTTATTCTCCTTTCATTTCTTTTAGCCAAAACATTCATAAAACATTGTATCATAAATTGAAAATGACAATCAAAGTTATTATTTTAGTCATTTTCAGATGATCTTATTTTCTTAAGTTTGCTGCAGTTTTGATAGAACTTAACCAAACAAATAAAGTACTTATAGGACATTGTTGTTAGAATACATATGTTTGTATGAATGATTGCTGCTATTGTTCTATGTTGTTTTTAAAAATATAAATGGTGTAAAATTTAAATGTTGTTCGGCTTGTTTGATCACTTTATTCTTGTTGTAAAGATAAAATTTTAAGACCATTTACTCAACTAAAACAGGTCTAGAGGTCATACAGATATTTCTGTAATTTTATAACATAATGTAGAGAAATTTTTTTTCTGCATTTCTTTCTCTGCCTGCCGATTTCTTTTTTAAGCCCATCTGAGTTCTACTGCATTATCAAACTAATTTGACCTACTTAGTACTACCGCTGATCCATTGAACTGATTGGACCCCAAACCAACCACAAAATGGACAGTTCATGGCCAACCACATAAAAATTATTTTACATTCATTTTCCTCAATGACAATGTGCTATACTTTATTTTGTTTTGTTTTATATTTCATTCTGACATATGAGTATTGTGCTGCATTTACAGTGTATATCTTTCTCTTTTCACAAGAAACTAATAACTGAAAACGATGATCAAGACTTCAATCATCAATTTGCCTTTAAAATTTGGCATCACAAATTGAAGACAAATTATAGAATAAACTCTAATCTATGAGAGGCCTCAATAATTTGTTATGCAGCTCAACCCAAAACACATGGAACCAGTCTAATATGCAGGAAAGTCATTTATCATCTGTGGTTTTGCTTAGTCTGGACTATCTTTTGAAGATTGATTATAAGGTTGTTCCTGCATCTATGCGTTGTCTCACTTTTTTTTAATATGCTTTTGACTTTGCATTTCTGTCATGTCTGTTATGTATGGAACATGTCACTCTTTAGCGCCTTGAGGTCACATACATATACTTAAATCACATCACAATTGGCATGTCAATTGTCCCACAAGGCATACTCAGGCTGACATAAAAATAACGCTCTCACATAAATGTATATACTTTTGATGAATGCATTTTTTGTATAGTAGGTTCTAAAATGTGCATAATAAATAGTAGAAAAAAGTAATGGACCCATTCATGTTAAATGTGAATTGAGAAAAATTTAAAGAAACAAAGTTTTAACAACTTATTGAAAAATTTACCCTTTTTTTTTCTCTTGGTCATGGTAGCGATAAGGTGACCTGATAAAATAACGCATGTGTTAAGTTGAGCAACCTTTTGGCTAATGTTTATGTAGGTCTGTCTTTCATATTGCCATTTCTTGGAACAGACTTTTTCCCTCATGTCCTTTTTGTGCATTGAAATAGAGGATTAACAGTTACTGAACTTTGCCTGTCCTTAACATGTTTGTGTGCATGATATAGTTAAAGTTCTGTGATTTTAGGTATTGAATTTTTTCATGCCTCCCGCAACACCATTATCCATTGCCTTGGCATTTGTATAATTTTTTTTTGCTGTGCAAAAATGGGTTCTATTTCAGAAGGATCTGACAACTTCCCCAAAGCAAAGTCTGTCATTAGATGTAGAAGACACCTCAGAGAGTGCTCAGTTGAGGAAGTCTCCAGGCTCCAGTGAAACTTCTGTTGAACTTCAAGCTGAAATAGTTCAAGTGAGGTTTTAAATGATGAATATATAAGCCAATTCTGTTAGATCCATAATGTTCTTAAATGAATGGGATATATATATATATATACAGTTGATGGTAAAACCCCATCACCCCAGATATGCTAAGTTCCCCATTTGGTTTAATGTTATTACATGGCACAAGACTGTAACTAAAACAGCTGCCTTCTTTGTCCCTATACCAATGATTTAGTTTTTTTCTTTTTTTTCTTGCAAAGTTACTTTAAACTGATGTATATAGTTAGAGGCATCAGCTTGAAACAAGAATAACAAGATGTCTTCCTTTGCCAGCGTTATTTCAGGTGTAAACTGTACGGGAGTGTATTTTGTACTTATATCCAATCTTTGTTTTGCATTTCATTTATTTTATGCATTTTATACACTATATTAATCCCTTTAGCAAAATTTGGCTTTGTTACTGTTGCCACAAAGCAGTGTCATTAATGCCCCAACAGACCAGTGCATTAATTTGAAGGACACTTTTTACCCTTATGCAGGGTGTTGCAGGCGCAGATAACAAATTCAAAAATTGCCTGTAGCTGGTTATCCATTTTACAGGCGAGTGGATTGGGGAAAGTTAGGTTAAATTGCTCTTTCCAGGCAATTGCAACATGGCATGGACGGGAATCAAACCCCGACCTCCAGATCTTAAGTTCGATGTGCTAACCTATCTGCCCCGCTGGCCCTAATTTTTTTTATCATAGCCATTAGAAAGTCTAGTTGGTGAATTCATTGTTCTACTGCTCTTCTTTTTTATGGAAAACTTCTTGTTGTTCGCTGTTTTCTTAAACACATTTCCGATTTTTCTAGTTTATGAAAATTTATGCAACATTAACGTATTGTTTTGGTGTCAGCTAAGGCAATTTTGTCAGTGGTTGGAAGGTTTTCTATTGGCTTTAAGTCTTATCTTTTTTTAATGCTCTGGTGAATTTCCTGATTGTAAAACAAATGAGGATTAGTTTGATCTAGTCATCTACGCTACCTTTTTTGATCAGACTGATACCTATGTTATTCAGTAAAATTTTGAGACACAATTTAAAACACTTTAAAGCTAAAGACAAGTGGAAGTTTTCTTAATGTGGCTAAAACCCTTCCCTTATTTTCCTCTACAATACCAGAAAACGAATTTTAAGATGTCTAAAATGCATGACTTTAAAATGTAAAAAATACATGTGTTCTCTATTTATAAATAAACAAAGAAAAAGAGCTGTTATCAATAGCTGTTTTAAGATAGCTTGAATGCAGAGGCATCTTTAAGAGTCAGATTTGCTCAGGCTGTACCTTTTTTAAAATTCTGATCGTACACCTTTACTTTATAAATACTCTTATAGCTGAAGAAGACTTTGGAGGAGCAAACTTTGGCAGCAGCATCAGCTTCAGAGTCTGCACAGCAGCAAGAACAGGAACTGAGGCAAAGAAATTCAGTGATTGAAGACCAAGTGCGGACACTTAAAACAGAAGTTGCATCTTTGCAAAAAGCTCTGGATCAGGCCAGATTGGAGGGTGCTACAAGCGAGGCCCAGCGGTTGGATGCACTTCTAGAGAAGAGCAAGAATATTGAGGTAGCCAAGTTATAATATCAATCTTTAATCAACAAAAAGTCTTTGATACTCTTAACCCCAGCCATTTTAATCTAGTCTATCTGCATTTAATGCAGAGAGAGTTTTGAAAAAAAAGAAATAAGAATTTGTTGTCACTCATATTAAAAGGAAAAGCAAAAGGCTTTTTCCCTTTACATTAAACCTTTTCCATTGTTGCAAAATCTTATTGCCCATCAATTTCATTTATTATTAATTTATCCCATGTGTAAAGCACCTGCTATGGCATTCTTGAACTTTTTTCTCCTTTCCTTCCTTGTGTTAAAATGATTTTGTTTCTCTAGGAAAAAAGAAAGTTGTTTTAGAGCATAAACAATGTACTTATGTACTGTCAGTTTTTTTTATTCACCTTTTAAACATAAAGAAGAAATGTCATTTCAATTTACATCTAAATTTCACCCTTCTTTTTTGTCCCTAAGGATGTAAATTTTGACGAGGAAGGTTTTGTGGAAGGCCGTGACATGACCAAAGAGGAATTTCTTCAAGGTCAGAACCAGCAGCTAAGAACTCAGTGCAGCCTCTTGTCAGAGGAGTTGGAAAAGCTTAGGACCACTTTTGATGCAATCCTGAAGGCAGGGGACAACCTACAAACTGAGTTTGATCAGCAGACAGTAAGTCTAGTGGCCGAACATGTGCTGTTAGAGCCTTCCTGTCTTGAACTCCTTTTATACTCATTTACAATAAATCGTGGGTATAGAATGCCACTGTTGAGAAATATTTCATGGATATAAAATTATCTCTCCCTGATAGACTGACTGTATTGCTACCCTTCCACTCCTACCAAAACAAAACAATTTGACTTTTGAATCTGCTGTAGCCTCATTATTGCCTACATTTTGATATACGCCATTTTTACATTGGTGGGAAGAACTAATCAGTACAAGCACCATATTATGTATTTTGTTATGCAATCTAAAAGTAGGCTGAGCATAAAGTGGGAAACCCCTTGAAAAGGAAAGAGTCAAGTGATGTCAGGCTTTCTTTCTTTTCATCAATCACATGTATTAAAAAAATATAAATTTTTAAATTTTATTAAGACTGAATGTGAAATGAGGAATATTTTTTTAGAAACTGATGTGAGCAAACTAGGATTATGGAGCTCATGTATAGCCTCAAAACCTTTAACATTTCGTTTAATTATTTTTTAACAATTTTTTAACATTAATTTTTAAAATAGTACCTTATATTACACTAATAGTGCACATGTAATAGACAAGAATGGTTAAAGAAAGAAGGTAGGTTGTCCTGGGCTTCTTTTGTGAAACTTGTTTTATTAAACTTGTGAAGGAGAGGGAGGGGGGCCCTTCACATTTTTCTTCATTAAGCTGCTAAAGGTCAAGTGCCCATTGTTAATACCTAAGGCAAAACCTCTTGCAAAAACGAGCAAAATCTCTTAAAAAAAAGGATAGAATTGAAATACCCGCAACATGGTTTGAATTAGACAGTAAGTGCCAAAAGCTAAAGCTTATATAAACTGTATGGAAGAATCTTTTTCCAGTGCCAATATCCTGCATTAGTGCTTTCAAGTTACCTTGTATTCTTTTTGTAAACCATGCATTTTAAAACAGTCATAAGTCTTTGAGAAAGACTGCTAGATATAGAGCAAAAATTGCAGATATGTCAAATGCAATGCAGTTTTTAATGCTTTGTGACTTACTCCTTTCAAAAAAATATCCCAACTATTTAGTCAGAGAATCATGCCCTTCACTATGACTTGGAGCTCTCACTCAAAGAGAAGGCTGAGCTGGCGTCTGAGAATGAGTTCCTCCTGCAAGACAACAATGAGCTTCATGAAAGTCTCAAGCAACTCGTGCATGAACTGGAACGCATGCAAGACAAGCTAAAAGCTACTCAGGCAGAAAATGAGGAGCTCAAACTCAATATTGGAATGATGAACAAGGAAGAGGATGTTGTTCATCTGTTGGAAGAAAATAATGTTTTGCAGCAAAGGTGCTCTGACTTAGAGACAACATCAGGGAGAATGCAGGTGATCAATAGAACGTGCTTGTTTCTGAAAAATGTTGAAGGAGATGACCAAAACAAAAAGAGAAAAGGAATCTAACAGATTTTTGTGTTGGAGATATAAGATTTGTTTGAAAAAAATTGAATGGAGAATGGAATCATGTTGAGAACTAACTAGTCATTATGCTTATGTTGTAAATTTTAGGTGGTGAATGTTTCATTCAGTTAGAAATATTGCCACTTTTAATTATCAGTTCTCCACTTATTGCACCATCCATAACTCAAATTTGGAAAAAAAAAATACTCCCTGTATAATATTTATTCCTATTTGGACTTACTTTCAGTTTGCAATTTCTTCAAGACAAGTATATTGCATTCACTTAAAAAATGCTGCAGCTTACTGGTAGTTTTGGACCAGCTGTAAGAAAGACACTGAAAATGCTAAAATTAGCGTTATATAGTTGTGGAACTTGTTATGCTATAGACTGCATGATTTTGAGACCAATTTTCTTAATCCCTGTAAATATTAATTTCTTCTCAGCATGATAATGGGATCTTACTTCAGGAGGTCCAAAACTTGACAGAGGCTATTCAGCGTATGACCTCAGAGAGGGAACAGATGACCGCAGACTTGCAGGAGATGGAGCTGACCTATCGCCAGCAGGAGACTCTGCGCCAGGACTTTACTCAGGTGCACACATCAGACTTGCCAACTGATTTTGTTGCTTTAAAGAATTCAGGGTTTTTTAACAGTAATTGCTGAAAACAGACTCAGGTATTAAGAAAAAAAAGAGAAGATATTTTTGCATGTGAACAGAAACAAATACATATAAAAACTGGTTAGGGCTGTACCCAACCTGATTGCATAATAGACTGGGTTGTGTTCTTCATGACCTTGTGTAATTATGTATTGACTGTTTTAATCCAAATTTGACCATATCAATTTGCATCTCATTACAATTATTTCTCCTTCTCTTTAATTCATCTGTCTATGAATGATAATCACCCCCCTCCCCCCAAAAAAAAAAAATTCTCTTCACCTTTTACTCTTTCCCTATTACTGTCTTCTCCTCCTCTTAATGCTATTTAAAGAAAAAAATTTTTGTTCCCTATATCCTTTTCTTTCTCGCAATCCTTACAAAGCAACATCTCGGCCTTCACCTTCTGTCAAATGGTAGAAAACATGACACGCAGGGCCTAAAACCAAAAAAAAAGTTTTGTCCAAAATCTAGGCTAGATCTAGGCCTAATCAGGGTTCTAGGTTTAACTAGTCTTCAAAATCTAGATTATCTAGATTAATTCTTTGAAAGAGATAAGTCTAGGTTTTTGACATTTAATCTAGATTACAGATCTAGATCTTTTCTAGATTATGAGACAGTTGGCAATGCTTGCAGTTTTCTGCATATCTGCAGAAATTCGCTGTCAATCGTAAAGAATGCTGCTGACACATGTATGCAAGTAATTGTTTTAATTATCTTTTCTGGTACTGTTTTTACGGCAATTTATCTGTGTGTCCTCGCAACATCTGCTGCACTTCTATTTGAATGAGATTCACTTTGACTGGGTGATACGCATTTTTCTATAAGTAGTCTTTTCCTCTTGAGGACAAAGCTAGATAATGTTTTTTGCATGATTGCAGGTTCTTTGGCGCATCTTTAGGTTTTCTTGGTTTTGGTAGGGGATGTTTGCGATTCAACTGTCAATTTTTTCTGGTTCATATTTAAAAATCTCCCTGGATATGCCATGTTTTCCAGAGGTCTGGTAGTTATTTAGTTTGTATATACTTTTTATTACCTCTTCTTTTGTAATTGGCTTTTTTATTTTTCTTTGCTCACCGCAGAATGTTTAAATGTTTTGTTTATTTGAGTTTTGAATTTTACTCTTAAAATTAGTAACAAATTCCAGCCTTATGTTTGGTTTTGCTATAGTTTTTCCCAAATAACTTACATATATATATAGTTGTCTCAAAAAATTTATTTTGCAAGAAACGTATAACTGACTGAAGTTTCTTGGTGAGGTTATGAGCTCTGGCTGTCTGGTGCAATGTACGGCAATGAGTGGTTAATGAATTAACATACTTGTTATTATACTTGTTATTGAAGTTTGAGAACTAGAATCTTCCTAAAGAAAAGGAAAGATTGTAATCACTCTACTGTGTATGACTGTTTTCAGCCACTAGATCTAGAGATAGTCTAGATCAAAGTACAGGCTTTATCTGATTTGGTATCTTTTATTCATGAAAAACACAATTGTATTCAGTAAATCCTGTAATGTTTAAGGTAACAAACAAATATACATCTATAGATTTTTTTCTATAAATCTAGTGTTGGTTTTAGCTCCACATTCTAAAATAGATCTAGGCTGATATTTGAATGCAGCAGTTAAATGGGTAAGTTGTCCTTAAGATGCTCTTGGATAATATTGTTTTTTTTCTTAGTTGGGATGTTTAGCTGCTTGAGGCATTAAAGTGAATGCCTAGCTTATAATTGTTTATCACCAAATCTTGTGGCCTGCAGAACCTAGATAAAATTCAAAGCTATAAAATATCTCAGAAAATTTATTCAGTTGTATTTATGCAGTGTACAATGCATTACTTAATTTGTCACTTCATTTGTCACAGCTTGAACAGGACTTTGCTGAGCTTCTGAATGAGAAGCATAGCCTAGAGCAACAGTTGGCGGCGCAAACAGATGGGGAGGGAAGTTCTACAGAGTCAGCTGCCAACCTACTTCAGGATTGCAGGGAACTTGGAAAAGAGAAACAAGAGTTAGAGACAATCATTACAGGTCTTTCCCGAGTGAATGTTGAGTTGGAGAGTAAGGTGAGGCAGAGTTTTAAAATTTGGTTAAGGTTAAATTTTCCCTACTTTTGTAATTCTAAGAATTTGCATGCTCAGGGTATCCAAGTGTTTCTGAGTTTGATTTGAAAAACAATTTTTAGGGATAGGAGAAAACTTTAGCAAAGTCTCTCATTTCTAAAGTTAATAGGACTGTTTATAAATAGCAGCTCACAAGTACCACAAGATGCATAATTGTGTTATTCACTGAAAGAGGTTATTGAAACAAAAATGAAATGGCTTTCAGTCACCAAAGGCATAAGTTTGTACTAGTTTGAAGGAAAAGAAATGTAAAAGACAATCTCAAGTCATAGTGAGTTTGCTAAGAAGTGTAAGAGCAACTCTAGATAAGGGAAGTAACCAGAGGAATGATAGAAATTTTCCAAACTCAACTGTTACCTTGAGGTTTTGATGTATGTAAGTTTTGAAAAGTAGTCAATTTAAATAAAGATGCACAAAAACTATCTCAAATTTTAAAGCGGGAAAGTTCTTTCAATCTTTGAGCTTACCTAAAAAGAGACAGGAGCTATTTCCGCACAGAAAACTTTGACTAGGAGCTGAAGCAATGGAGATGGTCCTGTTTGAAAACTAAAGTCTTTTTTAAGTTATCAAATAAATTGTTAGATGTTGACAGGTTTAAGTTTTAATGTTTTCTCTCAATTTGAATGTTCTTTTGATCAGAGGAAGCTGGGTAAGAGTTTAGGCTGAGGAATTAGTAAAATAGCAAATATTGTATGTCTCTCGATTGGTCAGATGGCTTGGATATTGGAAATTAAATTGAGAAAACACCATTTAATAGAATGGTCAATCTAATAGATAGGTTCTGAGATAGACCAAAATGGCACTCACCCACAATAATTATCTTTGTTAACTATATCATCATTTGTACTTAGAATTCTGAAAATTGACTTAAAAATTTAGGTAAAAATTTAAGTACTAAGAGTATTGTAACCGTCATAAATATGCAATAAAGCAACCATTTGATATGGTAAATTTTGCTTTTCTCAAAAGTACAGATTTTAAGATAAACCATTATGCTTGGACTGTGACCATTTCTTCATCTTTTCCTCACGTTTCAAATCAAAAGAAACAATATGTCCTTCCACAAAATGTTGATAGTTTCATGCAATTTTTAACCTTTGGAAGCTCAGAAAAACGAATGGTTAATGTAAAAATTCAGATGTCCATCTTACTTGGGCTGGCTGCAAGACTTGAGCTTTGGGAGAAACCCCTCCCCCCCACCCCTTCCCCCGTAAAATCAATGCCCTTAAACAATCTGTCATAGCAAAATTATTGTCTTTTAAACAGAAACACTTGTAGATGGTGGTGGTCACGTTGAAAGAAAAAAAAGTCATAATCTCAATTTTGAATGCACCAAATAATATAGTCAACAGAAAGCTGACAATTCCCTTTTCATATTAAAAAAGCCATAATCTCAATTTTGAATGCACTAAATAATATAGTGAACCGAAATCTGACAATTCCCTCTTAATATTCTATCTTTTTTACAGGTCAAAAGTCTTCAAGATCGTCTAACCCAATCAACCTCATTGCCAAACGGAGAGCCAGAAAAACTACGCAAAGACCAAGCAATAGAAGGGAACAACAATGATGAGTCAGTTGCTTCACAGCATGAAATTGTCTCGTTAAAGAAGCAAATTGCAAAGCTTTCTACAGAAAACAAGGTACTATAGAATTTATTTTAGTTTTTCTTTGCGAAAACACTTCATTATATAGTTAAGTGCTGATTTTTTAAATTTAATCAGTCATTATGTAAAAGTCTAACCCTGAAAAAGTATGGAGGGAAACAATAAAAAGAACAAAAAACAAAAACCCAAGGTGCTCTTTCATTTATACAAAACAAAATTATGACTTAAATAACCCCTCCCCCCCTTCTCAAAAAACAAAATACTATCCTTGTAGCATTTGACAAACAAGACTGACACATGAGGTAGAGGTTATAGACAGACACAGCTAGAAAGTGATAGAAAAAGAGTTATTTTAAGTTGTTGCTCAACATCATATTCTAATCACCCTCTTTAACAATTAAGTATCAGAAAATAATATTCAGAGATTTCTTCAAATATTCTCTTAGATCTATTGAAAAAAAATGGATGAGGTTCGAGAGCAATTTATCATGTGCCCTATACAGCTTAACAAACCAGAAAATAGAAATCGAGAAAGAGTCATCATATAACTTGTCATTGTTTAACAGGAGTGGGAAAAGCGATACGAAGAAACAGTCAACACATATAGAACCCACCTTCTAAGTGCTGTACAGGTAAGTAAGCTCTTTAATATTTAGATTATTTATTGTTTGCTTTTCCAATGTTTCCTCTAGATCTTTTGATCATCACTTGAAAAACAGTCTTAAATTTATTAAGAACACTTTTGATATATATGTATATGCCAAATTAATATATGCTCGGTGATTAGGTTTTGTTTACACTAAAATCAGCTTGTTCTTGGTTATCCTTCAGTTTCTTTAATGTTAGATATGCTTGTATTGTACAGTTAGTACAGAGCTGACAACCATTCAAGATTCTGGGTTCAATTGTATGACTTGTCTAAAACTGGATTACCAAAGGAAAGAGACACCACTAGCATCATTTAATAGATATAAACTGCTTCATGTAATATAAAAGCAGGGAAACATGGGTGCAAGAGGTAATTCCTGATGATATAAGGTTTGGGGGAAGTCTTTTGTGTCTTTTCAAGGCACTCAAATATCCAAGCAATGCCAAGAATTTGTAATGCTCAGAAAAAAAAATAAGATAATATAGGTCTTTATTGTCCACATGGGCACATTGTCACGGTTGTGTTAATTTTTGCGGCAAAAGCATCTATATGCACAATTGACTTAATACATTAACCACATACCAAAGTTAAAGAATATAAACAAACATACTGTGTACAATCATAAAATAAAATCGTTTTTTTTCCTTGATGGCTGAAATAAGTAAAAAAAAAAGGCGCATTAGGCATTTAGTGATTGGCAGCCCTGCAGAGAAAATGGTTATTTAAAAATAAGATAATCAGGGAGCTACCCAAAAAACTTGTAAAATAAGATGACTTTGACTTGATCCAAATAAAAACATCAATTCACCAAGACATTTTACTCCAGCTGTGACTAATTGTGTCGACTATCTTTCCTTTTTTCCCATCAGATTAGGTAACAGAGAATTAGAAGCTGATTATTGTGTTTTTAGTTTTGTCAATTGCTTGTTATCATGTTTTTTTCCCCTCCCCCAGATATCTCTATAACTAATTTTTTTTCTTTGTTTTTGGTTTTACTTTAAGGGCCATATGGATCCTGATGTCAAAGATGCTTTGTATCAGATAATTGAATTAAGGAGTATGGAGCAGTTTTGTTGACCATGCCACCACAGATTGTACATACTTATCATATGCAAGATAAAGAACAAATTAGGACGCATTCTGCAAACTTGGACTCAACAATCCATTATATGTACTTACTTTTTTACAAAATGGTTTGTTTCTATATATATATATATATATATATTTTTTTTTTTTCATTTAAAACTTGTACAAATTATTCTTATATTTTCTTTGCACATATTGAAACAAATCTGTGATGCCATATTAGATTTCAGCACCTATTTTTTTTTTTATAACAAATTAAAATTTCTTGTAAGGTATGCCAGTTTGTGATTTATAGCAGTGGGACAAAGTACCATTATTTGTCAATTTATATGCCTCTTTTCAAACTATAATTAGATTGTAAGTGAACAGAATATTTTATTTTAATTGGATGCCTCATTCATGAAACCTGGTGACATGTTGATCAGTTGCCATATTCTATATTTCTCAGTTTTGACCCAAACATTATCTTTGCATCTGTGCTTTTCTTTCTTCTCAATTTGCCTTCCTGAAGATCTGATAATTACAATGTAAATGTCCAGTACTCAAGTCAAATCAATGTATCTCATAAAATTTTTGGACCAAGGAAATAAGATTAGCATTAAGAAAGCTGTTGTAGTGACTATATAGCTTAATTTGCAAAAGACAAAATTAAGGTTGAAGAATTTATAAGTGTTGTGTTTAACTTAACTAAGTAAAGAAATCTTTTCTCCTGTTGCATTCCAGGAATTTATGTAACCAAACTTATAAAATATCTCTCTGTGTAGATTTATGCAGACCTACCAACATTACAGTTCGCCTGTAATTTATTAAATTGACGCGATAAAAATTATGGGCAATGGGCAACCATCATCAAATAAAAGGGTATTGATAAATCTAGGTCAAGGTTACTCAGACTATTTCGTTTTGTACCCGAATATGTGATCCTAATTCTGAAATGGTCTGATACAACACTATCTTATGTACTTAAGTGATAAAGATGTTGATATGTACATGTATGTTTAATATCCCTTGATCAAATAATTTGGAGGTGTGTTGTTGTTGTGTAGGCCTGTGGCAGCCAGTGATATAACCCAGTTCTTATTTTTTTATTTCATAGTTTGTGCATATTTTCCCTGGCAGTCATATCACAGCCTGTAGAACATTCAAGTTTCATGTGGTCCAAGACCCGACTCTATGCCATTGATGTTTGTGGTCAGTGCGTAGGCATGCTGCATTCACACGCAAAAAGTAGAATAATAAGAAATGAGTGACTTCGCCTTAGGTTTTAGAGATTGTTCAGTGTATGCTTGTAATAATCTTATGGTAGGGATGCAGAAGCCGCCAATCTGCATCTGCCTGAGGTTGTTTTTCTTTATTATTTCCTTGTTTAATAACTCAGTTATGTATTAGTAACCATACAGACTGAGGGTGGGGTTTAAGGGGTTATAACTACTCAAGCGTATGACCATACTGTGCACTGTACTTCAGTCTTGCCCCTGAAAAAATGTCAAGGATTGGCTAACCCAACCAGTGAAGAATGCTAAAACTAAAAGTGAAGCTTGACGCCTTCTGGTCACTAAACACAATCAGGACAAAATCCAAAAACTGTCACTCACTATAGCAGGCATATTGTAGATCAACTCTTAATATGAGTACTCTAAAATGATAAACGTTGGAGAGCAAGAAGCGCTAACCAAGTGTAGATCTAGTCTCAAATCTAGGTGATTCGATGATGGAGAGAAGAAAATGTAAAAGGAGTGCAAACTTAAAACTGCATTTCTCAATGATGATGAAAATCCCTAGACTATGCCTACTGAGCCTAAACATTGGTATTAGATGCAAATGCTTTTATCAGGACAAGATATAGACCAAACTTCATCGTGAAAAAAAAATTTACTTGAGACATAGGATACATTGATGTCACAA
>BMAT01001966.1:236696-248599 GCA_019649035.1 Elysia marginata | reverse complement strand
CCCCCTTTAAATGTTTCTGCGTTAAAACATGAACCATTTTTGGAATATTCTGCCAACAAGGCCACTCTGATTTTCCCTGACCTGTACAAATTATATCGCGACTTAAGCTCATTATCTGCCCCCATCTCCCAGGTTGCTGCAAATAATTCACTTTATCAAAATGCTCATCAACTATGTCTTTCCCGCAAACTCAAACCTTTCTCCGGACTTTTAATGCAAATCTCTCCACTCTCCACACAAACATAGAGTGTGAAGAGAGAAGGCCACCACCGCCCACCCCAGCTCTAACCCTAGGGGCCTATTGGGCACTGTTTGCTTGCGTGACTTTTGCTCGGATGGCGCCGACACTGTTCAAGATGGAAGCCAAACACACAGTGTCCGGACAACGCTAAATTGGAGGGCCGCTGGCAACCTGTGACATGTTTCCACAGGATCCTTCACTCTTAGCAAAATATCTGTGATTTGGGAAAAAGTGTTTTGAAGCAACAGTTGAGAAAGAATCAACAGTACTGGGAACAAATAAGAGGC
This sequence comes from Elysia marginata, assembly GCA_019649035.1. NCBI lineage: Eukaryota > Metazoa > Mollusca > Gastropoda > Plakobranchidae > Elysia > Elysia marginata. The sequence continues at coordinate 248,071 of BMAT01001966.1, read as the reverse complement.
GTGTGTTGCACAATGGTTACATCATGTGTAATAATATCTGAAATCATTACCGGGTCGGTTCTAATACCGGCATTTAATTTTCATAAGAATCGTAAAAACACCCTCTCGGTTAAGAAAAAGATATAAAAATAATTATGGGATGGCTGAAGGTTGAGCTTTGAAGAAACATCAAGAGGGTAGAGCGTGATTCTTATTCTTTCTTGACATCTTCCAAAAATCTGCGGAACTAAAATGGTAGAGACAAAATGCTAGACATACGGCGTTTGAGCTGCAAAGACAGAATGCTTTGAGTTGTTGAGCCTTCATCACTATAGACCTCGTGTGATGGTTTGAGCATTAACAGATCTTGTACAAACCGAGAGGATCTAAATAACTAAGTAAAGCCGTGCACTCACACTATAGCAGAGCACGTTCACTCCGCCGCAAATTGATTCCTAAGGAAACAAAATAGCAACCAGCTTTGACGAAGATCGGGGACGTGACGAAATCTTTACTTTCTTGTATATCGCCCCTGCGAGAAGTCAGTAGACAGTAGTTGTACCTTTTCGTATTCACACAAAGAATCGATACCACTTCTTTTGTCGTTTGTACATTTTGCTTCGGCCAGCCGGAGTTTCCTTCTAAGGAGCTCTGTCCAAATAGTGTTATACGGATACTCTGTTTGGTTACAAATTAATGTAATTATCAAGAGAATGGGACGGTGACCGACTAAAATACAAGAAGTGGATAACACCAAAAGATGAACGTTCGATCATTGGAAAAGTAGGGGATCGGCACAATACTGGAAGAAATAATATGATGTAATACTCAATCTGGATGCAACTCTACAAGGGATGAAAACGGTAATTTTAATACCACCACATCAAAATTTGAAGAAATGATGAGCAAACGTTATGAAAGTTATTGAGTATAATGTATTGAGGCTACAGTTCAAACAGGAGCAAAGAAAACAAAAAGCTATCCAGAAAAGGTATAAGTTTCAAAGTAAACACACCAAACGAAAAGTAACAAAACCTAAATAGATTTTAAAGGAAGAAACTAAACAGCAATATTGGAAAGTGAGTCTGAGGAAGTAGTAAGAAGTAACAGTTGAAGAATGAGAGGGAAGTAGAGAGAGAAACAGAATAAAAGAGAAAAAGTGCAACAGAGGACAGACACTGAGAGAAGGCATAAAGACTGAAAGAGAATAAAGTAAACGAGTGAGGCAGGGTGAAGAAAAGGAATTATACTGACAAAAATAGAGAGCAAAAAAATTAGTAAAAAATAAGAAAGGAAAGATTTTGCTAAACATAAACAGACAACATTAAAATTCTTCAGCCAAGTAACGACGGCGGAGTGAATACAGAATGAGTCGCAAAGTAAACTATTTTCATCTCACACTTAATAGGAGACGAAAGAAAAAGAAAAACTACAACGCTTACTCCTGCTCGAGTAACGACCCATCACGTGGTAAGACAATCGGTACTCCAAGTCTATCAGAAAAAGGCAACAATTTAGGGAAAAGCGGGGGTTTCTTGTCTTTTTGTAAATCCGAGGATCTTTTGTTCCTACTCCTTGGTACACTGTTTCCTGTGATCCTGGGCTCTATTTGTCTCAGGATACTTGATCGCCGCACGGCTCCTGAGCTCTTCAGTCTATATACCGGTACCCCTCAATCTATTTCTAAAACCGAAGCTTTTCCTCTTTTTTTAATTTTGGCATATGATAGATTTACTGATGTGTTGGGGGATATCATGAGGTTATATATTTTAGATATATCCTTTGAAATAGTTCGTGCGGTGTTTTTTTCATTATAAGATTATATAGCTAAGAATAGTACAAGGAAAGGTTTCTATCAGGACTCATGCGCTTCAATTATTTCTTTTTAAAAGTGTCAAAATGAGAGTCATTTTTTTCTGCGGAACACGAAGGTATTGTTTGCATCATATCAACTCTTCTTAAAGTCACAATTTCTCGGGATGAAGGGAAAGAAAAAAAAAAAAAAAAAAGAGAAACAAAGAATAAGCAAGACAAAGGAATAAATAACGATAGCAGATGTTGAATCAAATAATATACAACATGTCAAAAAAATTTGCCAGTTAGTGTGGATGGTAGACTAACAAAACCATGCAGAAACGCAACAACTAAAATAATTATTGTTTAAATGCGATTTAGTGGTTGTTGATTTTTGAAGCACTTTCTTGTATCATAACCTATATTTTTACGCTTCCTCACATTTCTCTTCCTGAAACGAACTTTGCTAGACAGGCAAAAAAGATCTCCACGACCATTCCGAATTTCGTCACGTTTGGCACCAATTTAACCAATCGGTCTCATGAGAATTTTCCTTCTCATTAGAACCGTTTGCCTGAGAAAACATAAGGTCGCCTAAAAAGTGGAAGGGGGTGAATAAAAAATGCATTGAATGAAATAGGAAAAACGTTCTCAGGTCTAAAGTGAAACCTGAGCTTTTTCTTAACTTTCGTATAATTAGAAATGAAAAAAAATCCAAAATACAACGTAAACTGCAGATACAAAATAAGGGTTCAAGAGTGAAAGAGTACAAAGAAAAATCCCATTGGTTTCTCAATCTAGAAAGGATTTTGATCAAAAGGAAACAGAAAAATGATAATTGAGAAGGCTCTTTCCGATGTCATTGTATTTGGAATTTGGAATTTAGAAACAGCACAGTAACTTTTCATGACCAAAAATAGATGAGAAATAGATATCTTCATAGTAAAAATCTACAGCAACACATGTAAACGAGTTCCAAATGACGCGAAAGAAAAGCAGTGAACTCAGAGAAAAGTATGGCCAATGCATGCAGCGAGTACAGGAGGAGCAAGCTACAGACACTCAGTCTATAGGAAGATGAGAGAGGAAACGTTACTAACACAGTTAGCACCATTGACATCTTGTCCACTTTCAAATTCCGCAGCTTTTCAAAAGGATCGTCTAGGGATGGAAAAATGCGGACATTGGGAGTCTCACAAATTCAATAAGATTGAGGCTAGCCTTCCCTGCTCCTAGTGAGGGCGAGATCAAACACTTGTTCTGATATGTAAATATTCCAAGCTTGGTAGATTTGGCACGATACACGTCTAGGACTTGCCAATCATGGCTGGCTCTAAGACGCTGACAGTAGGATAATTTCAAAGCAGGACTCAAATTTACGGCGTATGCAGAAGATGTTGGTTGTCGAAGAATTTTCGCTCCGTTGTAATTTGCCAAATTCTCTCGTCCAACAATGGGTTTCATTCTTTAGAATTTTAGTAATATGTGTAAGACTTTGGCAAAGACACAGATGATGATGGCAAGTGGGGGGTTTTAATACGAAAATATGATAATTCGATTTCGAAGAATAATGAAAAGAGAGGAATAGATAAATATTACACGCCTACTGAAGGAATTAAAATTAACTCGCACATAAAAAGGACGTTTAAGAGCACGCCTCGTAGAGACACATTGCATCAATTTTATCAATTCAGAAGAAGCGACCTCATTTCGTGATATTAGTCTTTCTAAATCATATTATGCAAAGACTCAATAAGATTGATTTGCGTGCCAGGATAAAATTCGCCTAAATATGTTGCTAAAAGTTAAAGAGTACAACCTTTTACCAAACACGTATTTGCTGCTCACGATACTGTTGCGTTTGCTGATTTGCTCTCTAGTATACCTGGTTACAAGCAATGAAAAGTAATGAAAAATAGGGTCTTAAAAACACTCCCACTGTGAGAATTTAACCAACTAAAACCACCTTACTGTGAGAACATTATTAGGAGTGGTACAGGTCTCTTTCCAAACTGTATCAGCGGACTTTTTTTTATATGTTTAATTTTGCTCTTCATACCACCTTGTCCTGATTATAATTTGGTTAATGGGTATGACTGTTTGGAATTCATGCCATGGCGATGCAAATGAACGAAAAAGGTATTTCTACCCGATAGTTAGTATGTTGTCAAGCATTTCGACGGAATATGGAACTAAAAAATTTGGGCGAAAATAGACATCAACAGATGATGAGTTGACAAAATAAATAACAATTACACATCCCCAAAACAATGTGTTGTCATTGCTATTTAATCTTTTGCGGAAACAAATCTAATAAGACAAGCTGGAAAAGGAAGCTTGTGCCACGAACAGGTTGTTAAGACTTGGGTAGGGATCATTTAGTTTGTTCAGATAGAGGATTCTATAGAGGCTTTTAAAAACTTGAGAACAACTCCATGCTTGTTAAACATCTAGCACACGATATAATACGTTTTCAGATCTTGATTAAAAAAAGTTGTGAATGTCGGTCTGTTTCTGCGGATATACAAACAGATCTCCTTTTCAACCCAAAAGTATGCAAATACTGATGATGATAACGCACGACGCAAGGACAATGCAACTCTGTTGATAAAAATATCCTCCTTTCATCGTCATCAACATTATCCTCATAATCGTTATCTTTATTTTCATCATCATCATCATCTTCATGATAATGTTAATTCTCATTTTATTATTGTTATTATTATTATTATTATCATCACCATCATCATCATCATTATTATTATAATAACTTCATCATCATAAAGAAAAATAATTATAAAATTGACGAAAATTTGAATCTTGACAGTTAGATTATCGTGGTTACAACATAATATTGTAATTAGTCATACATACCCATTATCTTAATTCCGAACTTCTGAAATAATGACCTTTTTTAACTAAGACAAATACCTTTCCCACGATATGTTGAGCTTCTAAAATTTCTTTTTACTAAGCTACCCAAACAATTATAACTATGCTTTCTTCATTACCCCTTTTCCATTAGACTTGTGCTCCGCATTTCGATGGCTTGATTGTTTATGATTCCTCTTCCTATCAGCGAAGGTCTTAGCAATCAAAGCATACAGAAATCGAAATAGCTGAGGACATTATGATGCGGGGTAGCCAAAAAGCTACCACGGGTTGCACCCTTTTCTTTAAACAAGAATCAATGAATGATTTGTGTGTTAGAACTGGAGTATTCCCGAGCTTCATTGCGCGACCACTTAGGCAAAAATATGATGTGACTCATCCTTGATTCATATAAAACCTTAATATTTTTTTTCTATCTCTTTCACTTAAGCATTTCATGACAAAGAGATGGCACGTTAACAAAAAAAGTTAATTAGTTTTTGACAATTTTAATTAACATACATTGTTTAACAAGATCATTTAAAACATTCATTCCAGCCCTGACAGTTATGAAGCCCATGATGGACACACTAAGGAAAAATGTCACTGTGAAGGAAAAAGCCACAGCGATTCTGCCCTGTGTTATAGAGTCTCTAGGAAATCATGAGGTAAGAAAAAAGCATTATACAACAAGAATAATGATTATACATTTTACACTGAGTTTGTGAGCGTACAATCATTAACATTACAAACATTAATGGCATAAACAACATTTCAGTATAATAACCTACGTACATGAGAATGCATTACCAATGCAGGTTTGTTTCGCGAGTACACCTCGCACACTCCAGTTAGGAAGTTTCACTCGTATTTTGGATTGTATATAACTCAATATCAAATTCAAAGAGTTCGTCATATTGTTTCATAAACTTGTTTGTTCATTCTAAGAAGTATTAGTTAATAAAAAAGAGCGTTTTTATATAAAGCCCAATTTTAGCTATATGGGTTTACAGTGGGTTCTATTTATTTCGCTTGATTTAAACCTGTTATTTTTTTCACCACATTTCTTGAATGATAACAAAAAGAAAAGAACAAATCCAGATCTTAAGTAAAAACTCTTCATAATTTGCACAATTGCTCAATCCTCAAAGATCGTGTTCCCATTCCATCAAATATTCATATTTCCCCCCCAAAAGAATTTCTACTTCGTAATGATGCACACATTTAATAAGAAACAAGAACTGTGAAACCCGTGAATTAAAAAGTCATTTGAAATGAAAGCCAAAACCTACCAATATTGTAAAACCTTTGTTCAAAACGTTATTTTCATATTTTTTAAAAACAGACTTGTTTAAGGATCGAATAAGATTTCAAGCCAGCTGTTAGTTCTACCATACACACAGAGCTAGCTCAGCATGATTGTGTAAATGAAAGACGCTCAATATGTATCTGGTTGAATGACTGTTAATTTTTAAAGTTTATCAAACGAAAATTCGAATATGCAGCCAAACTCACAAGGACATTAGGACTCACAGAACTAGGATGAAGACAGAAGGGAAACGAGGGTCTCCAGACAAGGCCATCTTGGATTATAATTATTTAATAGGGTACTCCATCACAAATTGGGAATTATATGCTACCAATGTCCTGCTCTATTATTATTTTGTTGAAACTTGAATGGGCTGAGATTAATGTTACAATATTGTGTTATTATGTAGTCTTTCCCTTTTCCAGACTTTGGTGTTTCCTTGTTATTACATAAACAAACTCTATTGAACAAGTTAGACCTAGTATAAATAATAAAATTAGATTTCTGTTCCTAACCTTGTTTCGCCGTTTTTCTTGCATCTCTCCCTGTAGCGATAAAACACCTTTTTGTATTTATCAGCGGCAGCGGATATTTTGGTTCTAGAATAAATACACGTGTAAAAACTGTCGCGTAATATAAAAAAGTAGTTCAGGTTTTGGGTGCGTTAACATCTAGCGTCCTTGGTTGTGTATAATCCAAGATGGATGAGATTCCTATTTTTGATGACGTGAAAGCCCTTCGCGCCCATCTGTTGGACTCGTGTTCTGAGCTAATACCTAAAGTACTCCCAAAATAAGTCAAAGCCGTAAGCAGAGTAAATGGTTGTTTAAAAATTCCGTAGACATTTAATAGGGACGCAATTGCACTCAAGACAGGGAAATAATAAAACGGCTGGGCTTTTAAATAAAAGTGAAAGTTCAATGAAACTAGCTTACATATATTAATCCATCTTCTTACATATTTGATAATATATGTAATCTAGTTCCATTGAACTTTAACGCTCAAATGTTAGATATGAAGAAATAATTGTAATCCAAAACCCCAGCCAAAGAAGCTGGCTCCCATTTGAAGCTAGAGGCAATAATGTGTGTCAAGGCAACTCTAAACATCAATGATTTAATCTTCTTTGAAACTTTGTAAAACAAAAAACTACTAAAGGTACATGCATTCTGTTTTTTTCATATTGTTCCTTAAACTCTGCACTTTCTGGTGTGTTAAATTTGCAGATACTATAATTTCCGACTTTAGCTGGGTTTTCCGGGTTTGGGTCACCTATACTCAAATTCTACTGTAATAAAAAGTTTATTTTTGTTAATTATTAATGTGCCGACCCAAACACCAATTAAAGAAATAGAATATACCTATTAAAAATTCTCTTTCGAAATAAACACGCACAAACAAATTCGCAAAAAGCACGCACCTTGGTTAAATGTCATTTTCTAGGATAACTGTACAAACTAAAAGGTACCTTCCCTTTTATCCCACACATTACTGTTCATGTCTTTAATATGAAAGTATATAAATCACTGAAATATATCAGAAAACCACTACGCAAAGTGGGTTAGTATTATTGCCAATTTATGTTTTCAATCATAGAATACACAAAACTATGAATTTTTTGCTAAAACTAGTGTGCCATATTGTAGATACAATGGTCTAATACAATCGTTTAAGTAAAAAAAAACTTTTCATTGCCACCCCTCCCCCTTTTCGCATTTTTACGCCAAAATAATGTTCATAGTGGTTTCCTTGTAACCACCAAACTTTGAATAATGTATTTATCTCAGGTTATCTGGACCGACGGGCAAACAACATTATTAACTTATAGAGACAGACGCATCATTGACGATGAAAGGTAAAGAAATACTTCATTACTTTGTTGAATAAGTATTCCTTTTTTATGAATATTGCCATTGAGTGTGTTGCAGTAAAAGTAGATTTAGTAAAACCTTAAACTATGAAGGTTTGACAAATTTTGTGCAGTAGCAGTAGAATGCCCAGTACAATAATCTAGCTCATGTAAACTTAGTAGTAGTAGTGGTAGTAGTAATATAATAGTAGTAGTGGTAGTAGTAATACTAGTAGTAATAATGGTAGCAGTATAGTAGTAGCAGTAGTATGTAGAAGTACTAGTAACAGAGGTTTAGAAGGAACAATAATAGTAGAAGAAGTAGTAGTAGCATTAGTGGTAGTAGTAGCAGTAGTATGTAGTATTATTAGTAACAGAGGTTTAGAAGTAATAATAATAGTAGTAGAAGTAGTAGTAGCAGTAGTGGTAGTACTAGCAGTAATTTTATAGCATTAATAATAAAAATAATAGAAATAGTAGTAGTAGTAGTAATAGTAGTAGTTGCAGTAGTAGTAGTAGTAGTAGTAGTAGTAGTAGTAGTAGTAGTAGTAGTAGTAATAGTAGTAGTGGTAGTAGTATTAGTAGTAGTAGCTGCAATAGTAGTGACACTTGTAGTCAAAAAGTGTCATTTCTATGAGTCAGTTGGTAATTCCAATTTTAGCAACAGTTCAAATTAAAGACATAAGCCGTAGTTTAAGAGCTATCGGTAGCATTAAATTGGCCGAAGTTTTCAGTTGTAAGAATAGTTGTCTTTTTGGAGCAATTATAAGCAATCACTGTGACACTGTGAAAAGAAATCTATCTCACGCCAAATGAGTCAGTGTATTAAAATGCGGATTTTACTCAACACTTCCACCAGGATCAGCATAGAACGACCGTACCCCTTTGACTGGAACCTCCACATTCGCGACGTCCGCTACTCTGACCAAGGCACATACCTGTGTCAGGTGAACACTTCACCAATCAGGAGAAAAGAAGTCAGCCTTTTCGTGGAAGGTAAGTAAGTTTTGAAGAGGGACTTCGAGAGTCTTACGCGCAGGTTAAACTGGGTTTGGGAAAGTTGCACAAATTATAGAGAATGGAATGATAAAATCCACACGAACTGAAAACTTTTTATAAGTTTGAGTTAAAGAGGCCCGGAAACGGTGTAGGAATAAGTACAAAAGGTTTTGCTGATGTCTTTTATGAATGTTGTAATTTGCTCTACTTTTTTATTGCTCAGTTTTCCATTATTTTTGCTTCAAAACGAATTCCATTGGTTTGAATGGAACTCATAGGCCTACCATTATTATATGCTCAAAATTCATAGGTTTGTAGCTTATGGCATAATTATTAACTGATAGCAGATGGGGATGTGTGAAGAGGCAGTTTATGATTTTAAAATTATGTTCACTCTTAATCGCAAAGCTTCAGGGACTTCTTTTGCTTAAAATAATTAAAAAGGAGCAAAGTTTTAATTTTTAAGAAACTTACGATCCAGATAAAGTCCATACGCAAGTTGGACTCATGGAAAGACTTCGTGTATTTAATATCCAATTCTAAGCCAATCATAGTAACATTATTCATAGAAAATAAGATGTAATGTATATACCTAACGCTCTTGTCTCTATGTGGGCAAATTTTTTTATTTCCATAATATCTGTAAGATAAAATAAAAACCTCAGTGAAGAACATTATGCTGAAAAAAATAAGGAAAACGGACAACTAGACAAACGGTGCGCCTGAAATACATTAGCGACTTCCGCTTGATAATATTTTCTTCGCCTATCCGGGTCGTTCATGTAGATCCACATAGGGATGAAAAGAGTTTACGGGTAGCACCATCCAACAACTTTTTAGATAACTGAAACAGGGTCGAATTCTGTTTTTTTGGCAAGAAGAACTCTATTTTTTATTGAATAAAACTTTGCTATGAAGATAAAAACTACCCCATGCAGTCTTCTAGTTGAAAAAGAATCTCACGTGAATGATAGCCTTAGTCAATGCAAAATAATACAATAGATCCGCTGATGTGTTGCGAAGCAATGGGCCTGAAAAGGAAGAGGATTGTAATTTGAAAGTAAAAAAAAAGGTTAACAATGAAAATAAGACAGTTTAACAAAGACATATTTGAAAGAACAAAGGATTTTCGTCAAAACAAAACTTAAAATGTCACTGACAGAACTGGTACAAAATGGGGGACTTACTGAAGTTCACTCTTCGCCCTTTCTTCACCACTCCCCCCTCTTCTGTTTTTCCAGTTTTATTCTCCCCCCCTTTTCTGCACGCCCATTGAAGCAAAGAAAGCTGTATCTGAGTTTGCGTTAAATTTTTGAACTATTGGGGCAATTGAGCAATTTTGCCCGGGGATGGTAAGGCCAGCTGAATTCAGCCAAAGATAGTTGGGCAAGAGTTAAGACTTCAATCGATGGAGCTCTTCTAGATCCCTTCACTACCCCCTCGCTATTCGCAGCTGTTTGCATGAATCCAATTTAGCTCATGGGCCGCACCTCCGTCGATGCCATGTCAGTACCAATTTCTCGAGACAACTTGTTCCCACGAGAGTTGAGCTGCGAGAACGCAAGAAGTCCGATCCCGGGCTATATCGAGATTAGGGTGATTAGAGCATAAGGTTAAACCTCTTATTGAAATGAACCCCTGTCTAGGGGCTTATGACATGCTGTGCACTGTTCCTAGTCGAGGGATGTATCGAAGTTAACGTGTAATTACCTCTACTTTTACAATAACTTCTTAAAGTTTAGCCAGGATAGTTTTCGAAAATCAGACTAAAACGTATAATCAATTACAGCTTTCAATGATGTACGAGCACATACTCTGAGATGAAACAAATACACAAAAATTAAAAGTTGTGATTAAAACCCTCAAACATTGAGGTGTACCTAAAATGTCACCTTGGAAGCTGTAGAGCTCTCCCCGATGAAATTTGTTAGAAAAAGTTAGCTGGGCTCATTACACTTTAGACTTTGCAACACCAATACACCAATCAGCTTTTTCGAAGGATAACAAATGCAAAACAACTTTCATACCATGAACTGTAGTAGCTGATGTTCGAGGAACAAAAAACAATTACACATCACAGGATAGACCTGAAACGAACAAAAATTCAAGGTGCGGGTCAATAGTCTTTCACGATTCCATTCAGAGTTACATTTAGAACAAAACTACTTTTGGCTGAGTAATGAAAATAGACACTCTCTTTATCTGTGAGGATATATGAAGTAAAGAGAGAGTGGATGAGAAATTAAAAAAAGATATAATTTATCACTTAAACGTAAAACTGAATGCGAGGCTATCTGCGAACAGCAGCAACAACAACAGCAAATAAAACTCGAACAATAACAACAACAAAGTAAACAAAAGCAGCAAGGAAATATCGCCGGCAACAAGAGCCGTAATAATTGGTTCATTCTTTGTGTACTGTATGACAATATTATTGTTTTGCACTTGAAGCACTTCTTGTTGTGTTCGTTGGGAATAGAACACTGCGTTCTTGCTATCCATGTTTGAAGAGCTATGTCATTTGAGAAGAGCTCTCCATATTTAGGGTCAACCTTCTAGAGAGATCTTATGCGC
>BMAT01001966.1:184504-196082 GCA_019649035.1 Elysia marginata | reverse complement strand
GTAGTAGTAGTAGTAAAAGTAGTAGCAGTAGTAGTAGTAGTAGTAATAATAGTAGTAGTTGTTGTTTATTTCTTGTTGTAATAGTAGTTTACAAGTGGCAGTAACCTAAGCGTAAGTTGAGAGGTAGAGTGACTTTTCTCTTTGCTTGTAGGTTCAACTACCTTTTTTATAGCAAGAACCTTAAAGTCTGTGAACTTTTCTTAACATAGGATAAGCGTTGAGAGACCAACTGCAAGCGAGTGGAACCTGCGGATCCATGACGTTAACCCTAGCGACCAAGGTGTCTACACCTGTGCGGCCAACACGTCCCCGGTCACCCGCAGAAGGGTCAACCTTACTGTCCGCGGTAAGAGAATATGGGTATTGAAATACAAAAGAAGCAGTTATCTTCAGAATGTATATTGCAAATATTTTTTTTTATACACTTTATCAATCCCGTTCGGGAAATTTGGCTTCGTTACTCAGCGTAAATGTGTCGCCACAACAGCAGCGCCACTAATGCCCCAGCAGACCAGTACATTTAAGGCCACTTTAAACCCGTCTGCATGGTGTTGCAGGCGCATCTAAAAAATTCGAGAATTGCCTGTAGCTGGGTACCCATTTTACAGGTGGGTGGACTGGGGAAAGTTAGGGTAAATTGCTTTCCCAAGGCAAATGCAACACGGCATGGTCGGGAATCGAACCCACGACCTCCAGATCGCGAGTCCGACGCGCTAACCACTCTGCCACGCTGTTGTGCTAAGTGGCTGTTCCAGGTGTTTCTTTCAACTCCTCGTCCCTTTTAAAAGTCTCTATTGTTTCTTCTTCTTTCTTCCTCTGTCTGTATGTCTCTTTCTCTCCCTCTCTCTTTCCCTTCCCCCTCCGTCTCTTTTTTTCTCTGTCTCCTTCTCTTTCCCTCTCTTCCTTTTGCCTTTTCTATTTGATATTTTTTTCTGTTCGAATCAAATCCGTTGTAAAAGCTGTTAAAAGTACAGACATGATTGTATATTTCAGGAATGAGATCTTGTAATATCTTGTGACCATTTAAAAAAGAAAACTGCTGTGATTTCATAAATTGAAATGTGGGCAACCAGCCGATCAGCCAAAACTTAAACAGACTAAATCATGCAAGTTGTAATGATCTATCTCATATGATTTGTTAATTTACTTTGGGCAAGTTAGAACTTCACAAGCAATTTACCGTTTTAGGCTGGCATCAAGACCTTCCAACAATGAAGGCCAAGCCACGAATATCAACACGTGGCGTATAGGGAATGAGATTAGACTTAAAACAAGAGTAGCGTCCTTTTTCTAGAAGACAACACCCCAAAATTGTATAGTAGTTATTGTAATCTAGACCTAGATTTTAGAGTACTATGTTGGTAAGTTTCTTACTTTTATAAACGATTTCACACGTAGAACTAAAAACCTATGGATCTAAATAAAAAGTTTATCTCAAAATAAATCTGTTGCATAAATTTTAAAAGACTGTATTCATAAGAAAGCGACTAATCCAATTTAATTTTCACATTATATTGTCTTTAAAATATTTTCTATAAAATACGCTAGAACGTTAATCGGCATGTGCTAGCCATAATGAATAAATCTCACTCGGAGAGACATCAGGAAAATTCCGCTACTCTTCTTGAAATCTCATTCTTTATTCATTAGAGTTAAACGTTTAAAACCAATTTTCAAAAAGAAAAAAAAAAGAATTTTAAGGGTAAGAATAATTAGTTTTAGGGAAAGAAGGAGGAGTAAGTAGGAAAAGAAGAAGGGGGAGAAGAAGAAGAAGAAGAAGAAGAAAAAGAAGAAGAAGAAGAAGAAGAAGAAGAAGAAGAAGAAGAAAAAGAAGAAGAAGAAGAAGAAGAGGAAGAAGAAGAAGAAGAAGAAGAACAACAACAACAACAACAACAACAACAAAAAAGAAGAAGAAGAAGAAAAAGAAGAGGAAGAATCAGAAGAAGAAGAAGAAAAAGAAAAACCCATAAAGACTCTGTTCTTTCTTGTTAAGTTTTTTTTTCCTTCAGAGCGACCAAACCAGGCAAACCAGGCGGATACAACGAATGTTGAAGTCATAGAAACAACTACGGCAGATACAACGAATGTTGAAGTCGTAGAAACAACTACAGCAGATACAACGAATGTTGAAGTCGTAGAAACAACTACAGCAGTTTTGCCCTGTCAATTTACCTTAGTAGGAAATCAGCACGTAGGTTATATTTACACATTTTCTTTTCATTTACCTGAGATGTCTTTTTCACCTTTTCTGGAGGTAAAGGTTAAAAAAACCTTGATCAGAAAAAAGTTCCTGAAATCTTCTTACAAACATTGGAAAAGTTTTATCAATATAAGTGTTGTTAGTATTACTATTTGCATCTAAATAAGAACAAAACTTAACATTAAACATGAGTTATGTTTTAGATGTAGTTGCAAAAACGGTAAATATTTTAGCTTTATCTTATAGAATCATTAAAACGAATTTCACAATACTTAAAGTGATCATGGTTAGGATTAAGAGAGCTTCAGGTGGAAAATTAAAACTCAATATATTCCGTTACTATAAGAGTTTAAGTCCATCGAAAATAAAGTTTGAACCATAGGAATAATTGAGATAAAAGATCAAACAGATATTGATGCCATCAATACAATTTGCGCAAGTCTTCAATATAGCCCATATACGCTCAATTGTATTGTCAATGTCGAGTATTGAGAATAGTTTTGTTGCTCAATATTATTGATGGAGTAGGATCTGCTTTAGTCGATCGAAATTTAGCTTTAACCATAGAACGTTAAACACTCCAACACTTTCTATGTTTTGCACAAGTTGTTAAGTAGAATATTTATATAGCGCTCCGACATAGCTTTTCCCAACAAACCACGCGTCTCCCTCTAACAAATGATAACGAAGAGGAGAATGATGATGATGATGGTAATGATGATGATGAAGATGATGATGATGATGGTTATGATGATGATTATGATAATGATGATGATGAAGATGATGATGATGATGATGATGATGATGATGACGATGATAATGATGATGATGGTGATGATGATGGTAATAATGAGGATGACCATGACAAAAACTTTGTAACAAAATTTTTTTTATTGAAATGAAAACAAATTTTACTCTAAGGTAAACTTATCTGACTGCAGGTGGTTTGGGTGAACAATGCGTCTGTACTTGTCACATTCGACGATAGAAGAGTTTTTGACGATCCAAGGTAAAACCAAGAATTTGTCAATGGAAAACTTTTAGACTTCTTAAATACAAAGTCAACATAATGTACATACGACCGACATGTTTACAACTGGTGGCAAGTTTGCCCATATAAATTTAGCCGAAAGAAAACTCAATCACAAACTTGTTATTTTCTACCAAACGGTTAAAAAATGTATTAGGATTCGGATGGAATATTTTAATAACCATGACTGGTACTAAAAATAACAGTTTTATTCGTATGAGTGTAGCAGACGTAGTTTAAATGGTGGTAAAAGTGATTACGTAATAGTAGTAGCAGTAGCAGTAAAAGTAGTAGCAGTAGTAGGAGTAGTAGTAGTAGTAAAAGTAGTAGCAGTAGTAGTAATAGAAGTAGTAATAATAGCAGTAGTTGTTTATTTCTTGTTGTAATAGTAGTTGTAACTTTACAAGTGGCAGTAACCTTAGCTTAAGTTGAGAGGTAGAGTGACTTTTCTAATTGCTTATAGATTTCAAATACCTTTTTTTTTTTTAGCAAGAACCTTAAAGACTGTGAACTTTTCTTAACATAGGATAAGCGTTGAGAGACCAACTGCAAGCGAGTGGAACCTGCGGATCCATGACGTTAACCCTAGCGACCAAGGTGTCTACACCTGTGCGGCCAACACGTCCCCGGTCACCCGCAGGAGGGTCAACCTTACTGTCCTCGGTAAGAGAATATGGAATACAAAACAAGCAGTTATTTTCGGAATGTAGTATTATTGCAAACATCTCTTTCAACACTTTGTTGACGCTAAAGCTATTTAAATATGCTTGGTGCCTGTTCTAGATTTTCCTTTTGACTTCTCTTCCTTTTTAATAACCTATCTTTGTTTTTCATTTTCTTTCTCTCTCTGTCTCCCACTTTTTGTTTGTCTGTCTATACCTCTCTCAATCTCTTCCCCCCCCTCTCTCTCTCTTCCCTCTTCTTGTCCTTTTGATTCATTGTTTCCTTTTATCCTTTTTCATGTGAACTAGTACAGATATGATTGCATGTTTTAGGAAAGAGATCTTAAAAAGTTTCAGTCACTACAAATTTTAAAGACTGTTTTATTTTGATTTAAAAATATTAATATAGACTTATTTGAAATTGGCTCAATGCATTTGCTTATTGATTTTGTCCTATTTCCATTAATTAAAATTTATGACTAGCATGAAAACTAATCATTTTGTCATGTGAACCAGTATTTCAAGTTGTAACAAATATCTAGGTCGCTTTTTCAATATTTGCACTTTTATTCTTTTCTCGGATCAACAGATTCAGATGTCCCTTGAATTGTAAATGTGGCCACCGGTTTTCATTCGGACAGTATCAGCCAAATGTTCTTTTTTTACGTTTTCATGCTTTCTCTCTTAATAGTTTTCACTTTTTAAGGTGATAACCATACAGGTAAAAAAACGTATATATAATGTATGCATCTAAAGTTTTTATAGTAGGAAAATGAAAAGCTATCCACTTATAAGGAGGTTTATAAACGGATGTTTGCAATTTCTGAAATCTTTATAGCTATGTTATCTATCTCGTCATTCTGTAAAAGCTGAAATAATTTATACAAAACTGAAAGCAAAACTTTCTGGATATTTCCTCTTCTTGATAAATTTGTTTGAAACTCACACAATCACTTTTTTGAGGTTTCAAGGTATATCTTTTTATAGCTTTTATGCATTCAAAGACATCCAGAGACCTAACTATAGGACACATCTACGTAATGAAAATCATTAATGCAACCTATCATATTTTACAATCACTCAAACTTATTCTATATATATTTATGCCTCAAAAACTGGTAATTTAATAATAGTTTCTTTATCTTTCGAAGACTATACTAAAGTTAAATAAAAAATTATAAATTCATCAGTTGGTTTTGTCTGTTATGCTGGAAATGTTTCTCAATTTTATGTGCAGAACATTTAGAAAAAAATTGTGTGTTCGCTTATCAAGAGTACTTTATTAACTAGTATAATACCTTCCCTTTAAAAAGCTAAAATTGTAAATTATGAATTTTGCATTCAGAATTCTACCGCTCTCAAAAAACTAGAGAAAGCTTGTACAGCAAAATTATAACGAAAAAGTGTTGCAGTTAAAAATATGAAAAATATATTGTAAACCTAGATTAAATTGTAAGCAAAGTTTATTGATTAATTTAATTGGGACGTTAACTATAAATGCAGCCAAAACGGGCGCAACCCGTAGCATGCCTGCGTTAGGTATTCAAAACTAGTTGTTTACCTTTATATGCTTATTATTCTACAACAGAGGCCTATGAAAAATAAATATTCATTTAAAGGGAGCAGAAAGAGAATATAGTAAAGAAAAACTTTATTGCAGTTGGCTCCCTTAGATGGTATGATTAAGCATGCCTCGAACCATAAGATGTATAAAATAAATTAAAAACTTGGATTCAAACATATGATTTCGCTAATCTGTGTGATGCTGGAGAGTATATAAAGTTATTAACGTGGTTTTTAAATCCACTCTAAAATATAACCGAAAGGGTTTTATCAGTCTCAATCCAAAGGTGGCGTTTACTTTAACCAACGCGTCATCATTCTGTGGACAAGTACAAAACAAAATCTACTGCTTATAGCTGAGTATCTACTTATCACCTAAATGAGACAAATAAATAGTATCCTGGTTCAATATCGAGGTCAATGATATTATTTTGCAGTTAAGAGTACAACATGATATTTTTTTATACACTATATTAATCCTTTTCGGGAAATTTGTCTCCGTTACTCAGAGTAACTGTGTCGCCACAGAGCAGCGCCACTAATGCCCCAGCAGACCAGT
The DNA here is from genome assembly GCA_019649035.1 of Elysia marginata. Lineage (NCBI taxonomy): Eukaryota > Metazoa > Mollusca > Gastropoda > Plakobranchidae > Elysia > Elysia marginata. Next base: position 190,068 of record BMAT01001966.1, on the reverse strand, counting down.
ACATTTGAAGCCTGTAGCTGGGTACCCATTTTACAGGTGGGTGGACTGAGGAAAGTTAGGGTAAATTGCTTTCCCAAGGCAATTGCAACATGGCATGGTCGGTAATCGAACCCGCAACCTCCAGATCTCGAGTCCGACGCGCTAACCACTCCGCCACGCTGCCCCTAATTAAATTCTACCACAAGGCCAAGAAACAATACAAAGCCAAAAAGTGCGTCTTTCTACTCTGATGCACAACATAATACTTCTGGAAACTTATTTTAGCTAAATTCATCCTTAATTGGCAATTCAATATAAATACAGCAAGTAAGTATAATATTAATATGTCAAATAAAATGAACCGTTACGAAAGACATTGATTTCCTCATATGGTAAGTAATATTTCAATAAGAACATCTAACATACAGAGTCCAGGAAATCTGTTTCCTGTCAAATGTCAATGTAACTTATCAAAACATACTACTGAGAATGACTTTGAAAGTTTCAAAACTGCCCTGAGCCATGTTTTGCGCATAAAACAGTTTTAATAAAACTGTGCTAAGTTGTAGAAAATTTTAGAGGATAAGGTTATAATCCCATCTTTTGTAAGTACTTTCGAGTACTTATGTGTGTTTTTGCAAAATTGTTTTCATTCGACTGTTTCTAAATTAAAATATTCCACTATCATAACAATTCCCAAAATTCTTCGAATTATGTGAATGTTTTACTGTCGTTTCGTAACAAAATGAACGATTGTTAGATATGTTCAAGCTTTGTTTTAAAGTGTATATGTGCGGCGACATACTTTTTTAGTAGATCTTCTAATTTTTGTATAAGTTAGTGAATAAAAATTCTAACATTACCATTCTTTTCGTCGGTAGGCGCGCCTTCCCTACAACAGTTATGAAACTAATACATATAAAGACTGTTATTATAAGCAATGTTACAAAAGACCATTCCCTGCTTTCAATATCCCAGGACTCAATTACAGAGCCTCTTAACAATCTTTCTATTTGCAAACACCTTCTGGGTTTAGGCTAAACTAATTATTCATGTTCAAAGACTTCTGTCCTTCTCACATGGTGAAATAAAAACCTCACCAATGATTCTATAAAAATTACATGTTCATAAACAACATCTCAGACATAATGCGTTAAAAATAGAGTTAGTATCTTCAATAGCTTAAAAGATAGAAATAGATTGATTACCCAACAACCATGATGTTTGGCAGGTGAAAAATAGAATAAAAAGGATATGCAATAAGCAAAAAAATCTGTAAAAATAACTAAAATTATGCATTCTTTATGTATCTATAGCTGTTATAGTAGTTATCTTCCCTATTCATTGTCTAATGTACCTGCCCTAAAAGTCCAGTTTTGAACAATGAAAAACAATGTCAACAAATCAAAGGCCAAAAACAAATAATATTGTACATATTATGTACAATACTTTTTGTTATATTTATCTAAATCGTGAAAAATTACGAGTGACATCAAGAAGATAAAAGGAACAGAAATGTAGTTAGGCAAAGTTTTTTTAAAAAGTTTTATTCTAAAAAAGTTCAGTAAGAAAATCAAAGCCATATTGCAGCTTTTTATTCAGCCAGGAGTAAATTAACAACGAGTGTTAGGACCACCATTTCAAGCTTGACACATGAATAGTCCAGAGCTCGATTTAGATATTTAACCAAACAAGTAAGCTTACAATCCAAAATTTTGCAGACGCCAACACAGTTTTTGGTGTTATTTATGTTTGTCCGTATGATTCGTTACCAGTACAATGCAGTCACAACAATTCAAACATTTGCAACACGACATCAAAAAGGAGATGTTTAGACTAGCTTCTTGTTGAATAAGCAGTGAGATTTATCTTAATGAAGTTGACATAACCTAGTTTCTAGCCTAATCCTCTCTTCTTTTCAACAAGGCAAGCAGACTGATGTCCTATCCCAGATCTTGCAAGAGCCTTCTGAGATGATTTTAATTAAGGTGTTTACACCAACACTTTATAACTTTTTCTACTTTTTCTAAAAACTCTATGCCACAATCATACATTTTATTTCGAAACCAATAACTAAAAGTAAATCCCAAAAAGCAAAACCTGCGTCAAGGCATTAACTCACCTAACAAGAAACTACGTATTGTTGATGATTCAATTAATTTATTTGAATTAGATTTAACCTAGGTCTCGTGATAATAACATGATAATATCTGTTGTGTTTTGCTACATAATTAGTTATATGGTGTGATAACAATACTTTTTCTAAATGCCACTATAGAAAATATTTAGTAAAAGAGAGGAAGGGAGAGTGAAGGAGGGAGAGAGAGAGAGCGAGAGCGAGAGAGAGAGAGAGAGAGCGAGAGAGATAGAGAGAGAGAGAGAGGGACCAAAAATTGGTTATATAGATTTACATTAAAATTTACAAACAGCTGTATAAATACGTATAATGGAATTCGTGTGTAGCGCTCTTACAAAATAAGTTACATTGCATTGATGTTAAAACGAAAAAATTGAACATTTTGCATCAAAGGTTGTAATAACTACCAAAGGCCTTTAATGTTTCTAAAATTTTATTGACATATTTTTGAAAGCTTATGTAGTGCTTCATCATAATGCCGCATGATAAGATCAAGACTAGTGTAGATAGAAACGGGATATAGAGCAAGCGGTTTGATTTTGTAATCTCTCAATAATCTTTTTATTTTAAAGTCTAAAATGCGTTTTCCTCATTTAAAAAAAAAAACTAATCTCGTTGATCGCTTATCTGCTATATAAAGTTAGTCTAGTTGTAATTAAGATATAACAAATAACAGGCTTTGCAATGCCTGGAAGAACTTTTAAAGAACTTGAAAGTAATGCAAACATTAATATCTCTTAAAGTCAAAATCATGCAGATCAACTCATTCTGTTGGAACTCTATAGCTTTAGATAGAGAACTATATGAATAAGTAGACCAACTAGCAAAGAAGAATTATAAATAGCTAGAAAGTATCATCGACTGATTGATGGGTGGATTGATAGATTCATTATTTCAATGATTCCCAAAGAAAAAAGGGAAGAAAATACCTAAAAAAGGGTGAGGAAGGAGTAAAATAATGCAGTGAGAGAGACAAAGATGCTAAAGCTTAGGCACATGAATAAATGTTTTGCTTATTAATATACGATATGTGCAGTTCCATGAGAAAGTTCAGCTGGAAGCAAACTGAGCCTTCTCAGCAAAAAAAAAGATATTCTTTACTTGGGCAAACGTGCTAAAACTCGTCATTAGATAATGCAGTCTTCATTTACTTCTTAATCGACTGTTTGGGTGTAAATTTGAAATGTATTCAACACGTGTTTTATCAAGTTAAAATCAAACCAGCAACGTTCTAAACAACTGTCTACCTCAAAGCTGGCCTATCCGTGGCTCGACCCTAGACAGCGAATCAAAAAAGATATCTTAAGAACCAATACGTTCAAGGTTTGTCCAGAAGAGCTCGAATCAATCCAAGCAAATATTTGAGAAACCTCTGGCCGGGTCTCGGAGCTGCAATCGCCTTTTATTCGTCTGCGTTCTCGCTATCGTCTTCCCTGTGTGACGCTCTGTTCCGCTGAGAGTGTTTTCTTGTGTCAATATGAGCCTTTGGAAGATAATACGATTTGCCGTCATGTTTTTGATTGCGAATCAGGGGCGGCAATGTGGGTTGATGGTTGTCTGTGTCTCTCTTACTGATTTACATAACAAAATACGACAAATTATTATTCTTAAATAACGTTCGACGAAACTTGTCTTTTCTTGTTTCTGCTGCTTAATGTTTGGGACATCATCCTTCTAACAATCCCAAAAATTTCTTCACCTCTTGCTTATAATATAATCTCATCGAGCAAACGAACTCAACTAATGTCATTAAGAAAATTAAAGCTTTAACTGCAGGAATGCACTGACCTTTTAATGATAAAAAGTGAAAAAAATATAAGCAACACAACAAAGTAAGTTCCACTGTATAACAGAGGACGTCGAAAGAGTGGCCCATTGAAATAAAAAAAATATGATAAAACGCGCTCCATCTGTGGTTTCTAGAACTCTATAAACAGAGAGTAAAAAAAATTGAGAAAGTCACCGCTATAGCTGAGTTTAATGGGTCTCACACATTTAAAACAACAAAATTAAGAAAAAAACTAAACAGCAGATAAATAAATAAAACCAGCCAAGGATCTAGGACAAAATATTGTGTACAGGATTGCAAGCCATATCGAGATTGGCATATACAGTTGCCAGATATATAATGATTTTAGAACTTTACAGACCAAGCATAATCTATCCCATGAATGTATAGCACAGAGAACAGAGTCGAATGCTGACGCCTGCGTCTGTTATTGCAAATAGGAAGAAGGAAAGAAGATAAGAAGAGTTAAAAATTATAAAAATGTTGATCATAATATATAAGAAGGTAATAATAATGGTAATCTACAAGTAATTGAGCCAGGACAAAAAGTCAAGACAAACTACCCAAACATTTACAGACCATATAAACATGTCAACTTGGCCCAAAATTATAAACTGCCTTGAGGATTGGAGTACGCATGATATTTTTTTCACAAAATAATCAATTTTGAGAATGAAAAGCAAAATCAGTAAAAACATTTTTAGATTGACAGAACCTATTTTTTTGAGTGAATATGTAAATACTTCCGTTACGATTTCAACAAGGAACTTCTCAAATCGTCTGTGCAGCGAGCGCGTTACAAAATAATTGTCGGTCATTCTTTTTTATAGGAAATACCGTGTGAGTTTAGAACTTAATGAACATGATTCTCACAAACTATATGCATATCACTTATTTAGGAATGCGAAATTTGTGTGGTGAAAGGCTTTTCACAGAGTGCACCAATTTTGATACGATTTTCACAAGAATGTCCGTAAAAATGTGCTGTACAATAATAAGCCCTCTAAATTTTAGGTTCATGTTTTGTTTTTTTTTTGCAGAGTCAAACATTGAAAATATGATTTGTTTACTTTGTTGTAAGCGATATTTTTCTAGTTGAGGAAAACTTGAAGGTTTACCTTCCAAATAAAAAAGACGTGAAGGGAGAGGAGATCTCATATCTAATCATCCGATAGCCGCCAACTATTCCTGATATATAGATCTAGCATTAAATTAAAACCTGGATGCGTATTTTAGTTATCTTCCTAGATTAAATCTGTTAATAATTTATTGATCTGGATTTTTATCATTGTTTTTATATTATATCTGTGACATTTATTTGCTGATGCGTTTAGGTCTCTACAAAAGTCTAGATTATAAGCTTAGATCTAGACTGAGATGAAAGAAAGAACATAGAGGAGGAAGTCCAAACGGTAAATAGTATTCAGGGCTCAACAAGATCTAGATTCTAGATCTGAATGATTCTTACCTATTTCTAGCCGGAAATAGTCACGTGACCATTGGGGTTGGTAAACCACCTTAAGGCGGATTTTATTTGGGGTACTGTTTGGGTTGTTGTTTGGGGTCACTTTTAACAGTCTTAGATCTAGATTATTCAAATAAGGCACCAACAAAGTTTCCATCCTTGAACTCGATCCTGGGTCAGCTTTACATAGCACT